>JAFLJL010014165.1:7500-17500 GCA_018398815.1 Conus ventricosus | reverse complement strand
TGGTTTTTCTGGCATGATTAGCTGTGTTCACAAGGAAATAATTTTTCTGCCGGAAAAAACCCCCATCTGCAACGGAAAAAACCCCCCTTAAATGAGGCAGTTTGGTTTTTGGGCCCAGCCAGAGTGGAGGGGCTCTGTCACCAAAACCCAAAAAAGATCAAATGGGGAGACAAAACCCCAAGTCGGGCGGTGGGGAGGGGGGGGGGGGAGGGAAAAAACGCAGGGCTTCCAAAAAAAGCTTGTTTCGACGCCAAAATTTTACAATGCACCCATTTGTATACAAACCTTTAATTATGAAACCCTTTCGTGAACAAAAGTGAAGAAAAATGACACGTAGCAATTGTAGTAATGTCTAATGTTCAGTTCAGTGGTGTTTCTAATGCCTTTTCCCATCTACGATGAAAATTGGGGGCTTTTTTTTTAAAAAAAAAAAAAAAAAACGGGGTGGGTTTTTTGTTTTGGGAACTGTTTGCCCCTTTTCCTCTTGGCGGTTCGCAAACATTTTTTTTAAGATTTACCTTTTAAAAAAAAAAAGTGCCAAAAATATGCGAGTCGGGCAGGGACTAAGCGCCGGCGCGTTGTAGGGGGGGGCGGGGAAATCGTGACGGGGTTTTGTCCCTGGGGCCCGGGGCAGAAAACTTTGCGTGTCCCCGCTGGCCCTTCCGCTGCTACCCCCTTTGAATTTAGGTGGCTTTTCCAACTTGGGTACATTCCCTCTTGTCTTCTCTTGGTTTTAAGCTTTAAAGGGAAATTGTTACTAAAACCTCAACTCTGTTCCCTTAGGGGTTATTTTGAGTCCGTTCATCGTCGGGGAAAGGTTACTAAACCCCCAAACTTTTTCCCCTTTCCAGGGGTTTATTTTGACGTCCGTTCATGGGTCAAGGAATGTTACTGAACCTCAACTCTTTTTCCCTTTAGGGGTTTTTTTGGGGCGTTCCGTTCAATCGCCCGGGGAAGGGTTACAAACCCTAAAACTCGGGCCCCCTTTCCCGGGGTTTTTTTGACGCCCCTTTTTCATCGTAAAGGGGAATTTTTATGAACTCAACTCTGTTCCTTCGGGGGGGTTATTTTGACGCCCGGGTAATCGTAAAGGGAAAAGTTACTAAACCCTAAACTTTTTCCCCTTCAGGGGTTATTTTGACGTCCGTTCATCGTAAAGGGAAATTGTTACTAAAACCTCAACTCTGTTCCCTTCGGGGTTTTTTTGACGTCCGTTCATCGTAAAGGAATGTTATTGAACCTAAACTCTTTTCCCCTTCGGGGGTTATTTTGACGCCCTTTCATGTCAAGGAATTTTTATGCCCTTTAACTCTGTTCCCTTAAAGGGGTTATTTTAAATTTTCCGTTCTCGTCAAGGATGTTATGAACCTCAACCCCTTTTCCCCTTCAGGGGTTATTTTTGAGGCCCGGGTTCATCGTCAAGGAATGTTTATTTAACCTCAACTCTTTTCCCCTTTCCCCCAAAGGGGTTTTTTTGGGACGTCCGTTAAACGAAAAGGAATTTTAAATGAACCCACTCTTTTCCCCTTTCGGGGTTATTTTGCGCCCGTCATCGCCCAGGAAGGGTCCCTGAACCTCAATTTCTTTTTCCCTTCGGGGGTTTAAATTTTGACGTCCGTTCATCGTAAAGGGTTTTTGTTACGGGAACCTAAAATCTGTTCCCTTCGGGGGTTTTTTTGGGACGCCCGTTCATCGCAAGGAATTTTAAACTAAACCCTAAAAAACTCTTTTCCCTTTAAGGGGTTTTTTTTGACGCCCCTTTCATCGTCAAGGTGTTACGGGAACCTCAACTCTTTTCCCCCTTCAGGGGTTATTTTGACTTTCCGTTCATCGTCAAGGAATGTTACTGAACCTCAACCTTGTTCCTTAGGGGTTATTTTGAGGGTCCGTTCTTTCGTCAGGAATGTTACTGAACCTCAACTCTTTTCCCCTTGGGGGTTATTTTGACGCCCGTTATCGTAAAGGAATTTTTACTAAAACTCAACTCTTTTTCCCTTCAGGGGTTATTTTGCGTCCGTTCATCAAAAAGGGAAATTTGTTACTGAACCTAAAATCTGTTCCCTTCAGGGGTTATTTTGACGTCCTTTTCTTCGTCAAGGAATGTTACTAAACCCTAAAACCTTTTTCCCCTTCAGGGGTTTTTTTGGGACGCCCCTTTCCCATCGTCAAGGAATGTTACTAAACCTCAACTCTGTTCCCTTCGGGGGTTTTTTTTGACGTCCGTTCATCGCCCAAGGAATTTTACTAAAACCTCAACTCTGTTCCCTTCGGGGTTTTTTTGCGTCCGTTCATCGTAAAGGGGAATTTTTAATGAACCTCAATTTTTCCCCTTCAGGGGTTATTTTGACGCCCTTTCCCATCGTAAAGGGAAAATGTTATAAACCCTCAACTCTTTTCCCCTTCAGGGGTTTTTTTGACGCCCGTTATCGTCGGGAATTTTTCTTGAACCTCAACTCTGTTCCTTAGGGGTTATTTTTGGGGGTCCTTTTTCATCGTAAAGGGAAAATTTTTACAAAACCAAAAAACTCTGTTCCCTTCAGGGGTTTATTTTGGGGTCCTTTTTCCTTTCGTCAAGGAATTTTTACTAAACCCTAAACTCTGTTCCCTTCAGGGGTTTTTTTGGGACGCCCGTTTTTCGTCAAGGAATTTTTCCCTGAACCTCAATCTTTTCCCTTCGGGGGTTTATTTTGCGTCCGTTCATCGTAAAGGAAAATTTTTACTAAACCTCAATTTCTGTTCCCCTTCAGGGGTTTTTTTTGGACGTCCGTTCATCGTCAAAAAAGTTATGAACCTAAACTCTGTTCCTTCAGGGGGTTATTTTGACGCCCTTTTTCATCGTCAAGGAAGGGTTATTTGAACCTCAACTCTGTTCCCTTTTCAGGGGTTATTTTGACGTCCGTTCATCGTCAAGGAATGTTTACTGAACCTAAACTCTTTTTTCCCTTTGGGGGGTTTTATTTTAAAGTCCTTAAATCGTAAAGGAAATGTTCCCTGAACCTAAAATTTTTCCCCTTAAAGGGTTTAATTTTAAAGTCCGTTCATCGAAAAGGGAAAATGTTACTAAAACCTCAACCCCTTTCCCCTTCGTGGTTATTTTGACGCCCGTTAATCGTCAAAAATGTTTTTTGAACCTAAAACTCTTTTTCCCCTTCGGGGGGTTTTTTTTTTGACGTCCCGTTCATCGTCGTTTGATGGTGGGAAAAACAGGATCACTGAGAATGTCAGACATTTGTTACTGGACCTGGGGAGGGGAAAAATGTGTGAATGATTTGTCTAAGAATTATCATGTTCAGGGTTACTGATCGTTTAAAAACGGGAAAACAACAGCGGGTCTTGATGAAAAAAAAGGGGTACTACTGTAAAATTGTTTGTTTGTGAACAAAAAAATGTAAAAAAAAAAGCTTTTTCCCACGAAAAACGTAAAGTGAAAAAAACTGGGAAGAAAATGCAACATTTTGCCCCAACATTTACTCTCTAGACTGTTGTGTTGTTACTTTTGCATTTTTAAGCATTGCCCCCCCCACTTGTTTCAAAAAACTCGTGAGGTGTAAAAATTTCGGTTTTTGCTTGTTTCCAAAAACAACAGCCAAGCAAGATGGTTAAAAAGAGAGGGGGGGGGACTTTGAAGCCAAAGGGGACATTGCACTCAGTGGAGTTTTCAAAATCTACACTAAAAGCTCACCCCACCCCACCCCACACACACACACACACACCACACAACAACACACAAACACAAACCACACCACACACACAAACACGAAGCACCACCACATATGAAACCACACAACACGAACACAACACGCGGGGCGCGCAACACACCACACACACCCCAAACAAAAAACACTCACACACACACACCACACAACACAACACCACAACACGATAGTGGAAAAAAAACTTTAAAATGAAGGAAAAACACCCCCAACAAAACACACACACACACACACCCACACACACACACACACACACACACACATTATATTTATTTTACCCCCACACACAATACACACAAAACAACACACAAGGGGAACCTGCACGACCTGCCCCCAGCAGATCCTACGGGGGGACGATGGCCCCGGGCCCACGCCGAATTTCCGGCACCACTACAGTAAATGGCTGGGTTTGCCTCCGCCACGGCGTGGACTTTTTCCCGCTGGTTTCCATGCTGTCTTTTGACAACTGTGTCAATGTTTTGTTTGCTTTTAAAACCATCTTTAAATCTTTGTTTTTTTTTTTGTCCCAAATTTTAAACTGATTTCTCCCCCCCAAAAGTACATGACTTTGCGGTTTCCCTCTAGTTAAATATTTTCTTTTCCCCCCATTTGCATTTCATCTGTTTTTTTTTCCCCCCCCCCCCTTTTTTTTTTCTTAAAAAAATTAGAAATTTTTTGTTACTTTTTGTTTTTTTTTTGGCCTAAAAGACCCCAAAAAATAGAAAAAATGCAGGGGGAATTTGTCGCTGGGTTTGGAAATAACATCTCCCCCCCTTTCAAGAGCCCCTTGCAGTTTAATTCTTTCGCCTTTTTTAATTCTGCAGTCATTTAATTTGGGGTTAGATATAAACTACCACGACGGGCAAACTTTTTCTACCCCCCAGTGTGTCAACAGACTGCTAAAGGCAAAAAAAGTGTCTACAGCCATCTACATACATGAACATCTGTCTTACCGCCTTAAACATCGCCGGGTTCCAAAAAATGCTGCAAATATTCACTCATGCGCGTGTGTGTAAGATTTGATAAGTCGTTAACACTCAACATAGTTTCTATGTACCTCCCCAAAGGAGTTTTTGACTGTAACACTGACTGGTTACGTACTATAGACGTGAAAAAATCAGAAGTGGTTGATCGCCGGCGATTTCAACGAACATGCTCCCTTTTGGGACAGTTGTTGCTCTAAAGTTAGCTCAAATCGCCTGGTAGAAAAATATCTTTATTCTGGCCTTTACCTTCTAAAGAGGGCGTGTGACTAAACTGCCAGATGTTCCTAACCATAGACCCTCAGCAATTGACTTTCTTTCCTCTCCCAAACTTTAAGCTCTTAGCGTTCCTGGCAGGTCGATAAAGACACTTTGGGAAGTGACCACCCTCCCTATTACCATATCCCTCAGAGGTTTTACAGTTGCACAAAACAAAACAGTTGATAAAATTCCAAAATATAATTATAAACGAGCTGACTGGAGAAATTCAAATCTATTTTAATGTCTTTTAATGTAACAACCTCTTGAAAACCAGGATGTTGAAACTATGTACACACATTTTTCTGAATCGGTCTGTACGCTGCAACCAATCCATTCCAAAAACTAACCACAAACGAAAATCAGTTTATGGGGGAAATGTGTGGGGGGACGGAATCCTCCCAAACGTTGCTGTTGAAAAAAAGAAACAAAAAATCCCAAAAAATTATGTTAAAGACAACCCAAAAATTTACAATGTCATATAAAAGGGGCCAAAGAATTGACCCAATTTAGAGTCATTAAAAAAAGCTAAAGGGGGCCCACTGGTCGCCCTTTTGGTCTCACCAAAGGGTCTTAATCATCCATGGGGAAAAAAGTTTGGGGGACAAAGGCCTGAAATAAAACGGGGAGTAAAATCTTCCAATTTTCCAGTTATTTTAAAAAAAATTGGAAATTTTCCCAAACTGCTGCTCAAAAAGCCGGGGGTTTTCGCGATCTGTTTGCAAAAAATTTGTTCCAAAAATTTCCTTTTCTGAAAAATGAAAAAACTATGAGGGAAAAAACTAAAGAAAAAACGATTTGTACTGTGATCCGAAAAAAAAAATGATATTATCTAAACGCGGATATCACTTACGGAAATTAAAAAATGAAAATAATATTTTTACCAACAAAAAAAAAACAGTTGGTCTGGATGTCTTTCGAATGAAAATTTTTTAAAACCCCTCCCCAGTTAATTTTGAAATCGTTTCTTTTTAACATCATAACGAAATGTTGGCAAAAATGGAAGTATCCCTTCTGTTTGGAAAAAAATTCTGTAGTCTTTGCCGATTTTTAAAGCAGGGCAAACCTAGATAAAAACATAAAAAATTTTTTCCCGTCCAAATTGCCCTCACCTCTCACTTTGTTTTAAGTTAATGGAAAGAATTGTTTTAAGTAGGTTGTATATCACTGTGAAAAACGTGATAAAATTTCCGGCTTTTACAAGCAGGCTTTAAAAAAGGGCAGATCAAAAAAAAGACCATTGGAAAATTTGAGACTCATTTTAAAAACAATTTGCACAAAAGAAAAAATTTTCCCTTCGCCCTTTTTTTTAAAGCCCACAAAAGCGTTTGATATGTTTGGCATGAGGGGATTTTATATAAATAAAAACCCTTTGGCCTTTCTGGTCATTTTTTAAAAACATATCAAAGCATTTTGACCAATAGAAGTTTTAAAAGGGCAAAGATAAAAAAAATTTTTTATTCCAGAAAAGAATATTTACAAATGGGTTTCCTCGGGATGGGAAATCGCCCCCGTTTCCTTTTTTAATATTCTGATATGCGATCCCCCAAAAGCATTTATCAAAAAATTGCTCCTTGGTGAAATTACGCTGAGGGAATATTTGCATGTGGATGAACGTAACTTTAAAGAAGAAAACTTCAGTCAGATTGCCCAATTTCTTTTTAAAAAAAACTTACCCACCCGTGCCCTTGTTAATAGGGCAATATTCTTTTTTTGAAAACGGCCTTAGTTTTTCGGCAGAAAAAACCCACATGTTGTTATTTGGTGCTGGTGGAAGTGTTTGCAATATTCCTACTTTTAAGGGAGATAACAATGTATTGAATTTTGGGCACCCAGATAAAATTTTTTTGGAGTAAAAATTACCTCAAATTTTAAATTGGAAACAACCATTTGAAAATATTATCAACGAAGCCCGCAAAAATTTTTTTAAAACTTCTTTTAAAAAGATCAAATAACAAAAATTTTGGGGCCCCAGATACACAAAATTTGTTACACCCTTTTGAATTCTGGTAAGAAAAAAAATTTTCTTCGCACAAGAAATGTTTTTTCAGCGCACCAAAATAATTTCTTAAAAAGCTGCAAAGCCCTAGCTGCAAGGGATTTTAGACTCGCACTAGGTGTTTCCCCCTTTATGCCCCGTGCATCAGGAACGTATTACGAAGCCGGAGTTCTGCCCCCTTTACGGGGTATAGAAACTTGGCCCGTGCTAAATTCATTTACGTTTGCTCAGCTGTTCAGAAATCAAACAAAAATGAATTTGCTTTACGTTTGATTTCCAAATTTCCCCAAGCGGTAATTTTTAAATTAAAAACAAAATTTTTTTTAAATATTCCTCAAAATTATTGAAAAACGCTGAGATTGATCCCCAAAAATATTTTTGGTCGTTTTTCCCGTATCCCCCTTTTCCCAAAATTTGGGAATTTCACACCGCATTTTTTTGATTATAATATATGATTTACAAAGAATGTTTAACTATAATATATTGTCCTCTCTTGCCAAAACTTTATTTCGATAGAAAAATTTTTTCACCCACCTTAAAGTTTTCACAGGGTGGATCATGTTAAAAGAAAAAGCTGGAAGGGGGTTTTGTTTTTAACCCCTTTAAAAATTTAAAAATCTTTTCATTTCGGGAAGGGGGGATTCTAGCTTTTCCCGGGTGAGCTGGGGGGCAATTCTAAAAGGCGCTTTTTTTTTCTTGTTGGATACTCCAATTAAATCTACAAAGCACTTTTTTTGTGTGGATTCTAAAAACTGTCCCACAAGGCCTTTAATTATTTCTGTAAAAAAACGAGGGGGAGGGGGGATTTTAGAAATAAAAACAATTTGTCAGTATTTTTATATCAAGAGGGTTTTTAACCCGTTGATTTTTGCTGGATCCCGTCTCACGTGGGTTTCTGGTAAAGAGTGGGCTGACCCGGGGTGCCAAAAAAAAGGAGCACGAAAGTCCGATGAAAACCAAAAGAAATCAAATTCCCCTGTGTTTATACGAAAGGGGATATGGTTTCTTAAAAAAAAACGTGTATTGAAAAGGTTTATGAAACCCAAAAAAAGCTTTGGTTTTTTATTAAAAAACATTTTACCTCACTCCAAAATGTTTTTGCTTTTGACAAATCCCAAATCAGCTAATTTTTCTTCTAGCAATGCGGCTAAAAAGTGGAAAGATTACCTATCAATTGGTTTCACAAACGTACTTGAAAAAAAAAACCGAAAAAATTGAAAACCCCGTTTTTCAAAGGGTTTAAACTAAACGCTTTTTCCCTACAAAATTTTCGCCAAAAATTTTAAAATTTCATCTGCGGAAGGGAGTTTAAAGTTTCAAACTCGGGAATTTTTTCTTTTAAAATGCGCATATTTCAGAAAAGAAAATTTCCCGGGTGCCTTTCGATCTGAGGCCCCGTTTTATTTTCCAGAACTTACAAGGTTTGTTTCTTGTGTTAAAATTTCCCTTTTTTGATTAGTAAAAAAGGGGGTCTTTTTTTTAAAAAAGTGTTCCCATAGAAAAATGAGCGCTTTAAAATTTTGGTTATGCCCGTTTTCCTGTACTCCTTTTTTGTTTTAAACTTGCTTTTTGCTTTTTGGTTTTGCCTTTGTTTTAAAGAATTTTAGATGAAAACCCCTATATATAGCTAACCCGCTTTGTAGGGAAATTCTTATCTTTTTATTTTAAAACACACACACGCGCACCAAAAGCCCCGCACACGAAAAGCAACGCACACACCACACACAACACACACACAAAACCCCCACACGCACGCACGCACGCACGCACGCACGCACGCATGCATACCCCACGCTATTTCCCTAACTTGTCTAAAAACACTTTTGTGAAAAAAGACGTTAAATTGAAAAAGAAACGAAAAACACACACACACACACACACACACACACACACACACACCCCCACACACACACACACACAAAAACAGGCTGAAAAAAAGGGAGATTTGAAGTCACACACACACACACCACACACAAAACAACACCACACACAAAAACACACCCCACACCGGCGGGGCCGCGCGCGCACGCACCCACGCCCCCAAAACAACCCCACAACACACCCCACCCCACAACAACACAACCCCACACTTTAAAACCCCACACACACAAAACACACACACAACACACCCCACACACACACCCCACCCCAACCCCCACACACACCTTTTCTATCTCTTATGAAAATTCATAAAAATTTTAAAAACGAATTAGAGAGGAGGAGGAGGGGGAGAGAGGGGGGAGGAAAGGGGGGAGAGAAGAGGAGAGGGAGGAGAGAGAGAGAAGGCCCAAAAAACACAGAAAAGTTCAGACACCCAAGGCAACAAACAAAAGAAAGACACACAGGCACACACAGACACTTTCCCACAAAAGGGCATTTTAAAAATTTCCCTTTATTAAAATTTGAACGTCACCCAAAAACAAAGCAAAGCCCAAACAAGCCCGCCCCTTAAAAATAGAGCCTGAGGGGAGAATCACAACCACTTTCGACACAAACAAAACCCTCTAACCAGCCGCCGGGGCAAAAATGGTTTGCGTCGCGGACTCACGGATGGGAGGTTTGCGCGTTCGTTTTCCCCTCAGAGTCATGTTTGGGGGTTTTTCTGCCCCCCCAAACCGGGTCCTTTCCCAGAGTTGAGTTTGCTCGAGCTCAGGGTTTTTACCACAAAAGTCCCCGTTTCATCCATTTAAGGTGCGGGCTCTGAGAGTGTTGCTCAAATTACCTGACCAACACTGCAGGTGTCTGTGTCTCTCGGGCCTGGTTAACGCCGGGATATATTATGAAAGGAAGCGTAGAGTACAGCCCTGTCATGAAGTCTCAGACCGAAATGGAAATCCGTAGCATCATCTTTATCATCCTCATTCTCATCTAACAACACTAAAAAAAGAAATACCTCAGATTCTGTGGCCCTTCATGCCCTGCTCTCATGGTGACCTCAATTTCGATGTCCTCTCCACGTCTGTGGCCTTGGTTTGGTTCCGTCGGGGTCACCGGCATCGGCGAGTCCATGGGGGCTGTCGTTGCACGGCCGTGGTGGCGCCCTCCGG
>JAFLJL010014164.1:42500-45406 GCA_018398815.1 Conus ventricosus | reverse complement strand
AATTTTACTTGTCGTTAACGAATCCTGGATCCGCCCTGGGTGTAGTTCTGAGTGAAAGAAATAGGGACGTGAACTTTTTCACGGACCAACAGAATTCCTTCGCATTTTTTCTACATTTGATAGCGCATGCACAAAAAAAAACCAACAAAACAAAACAAAACAAGCAAAATCGATGAAAACGTATTACCAGTGGATAGTTTAACAGTGGTTAACAAAGATTAACAGTGTTCATAATTCAATGGAAAATGCAGGATGATGTTATTAATCATGTGAACAAATCCTGGATCCGTTTCTTTATCCGGATCCGCAGCACCGATTTTCAACCTAAATTTAATGCAAGCGGTATTTGGACCACAATCCAGTGTCTTTCAACTTCCGATAAAGTCGGTTTTGTGATGTTTGTTTGTTTATTAGATTTGTATACATCTTGTTGAACGAATCGGAATCCGTCGTTTATTCGGGATCCGCTGCACGGATCCACATTAAATTCAATGATCCTTGTTCTCTCTCTCTCTCTCTCTCTCTCCTCTCCTCTCTCCCTCTCTCTCTCTCTCTCTCTCTCTCTCTCTCTCTCTCTCTCTCTCTCTCACGAAGTATGATTTGAATATGTTCAAAAAGTTTAAACGTGATCCTGTTGACAGAAAACAACCAACCAACCAACAACCAACCAACGGACTGTGATGAACATTTCTTGGGCAGATGTGACGGCGAAAAAACACAAGCCTGAGTATTCTCCTTTGCTTGTTTTTCTTCTGTTTGTTTGCTTTGGTTCCTTTCTTGGAATACACAGCGGACAACAACTCTTTCAGATCCGTCCAAACCTAAAGGAGTTCCTCTCATCCACGTCTGGTTTTCGCAAAGAAGAAAACGGTTCTATGCGGCTGCATACCGGCCATTCGTATTTTACTCATTCGTCCCTTTTAGAGAGTGAAAGAAGCTCCGTGGTGCATTCCATGTCATGTACCACTCACAATGAAACGTTCTTTAGAATGGTGGGACTTGCATGATGTGAGACACAAACATTTTTACAGCAGATTCCATGAAAACCTTGTTCAGAGATGTTCCGCCTGACGCGATCTTTGAGTGCTTGAAAGAGATTAACATTTTTCATCGGCTCTGAGATTTTATAGTGGAAAGATTTTTTTTTTTAATCAAAATTTCAGGTAGGTTTTTTTTAGAAGATGTATTTTAAAGAGTTGTGTGAATGAATGACTTGTGTGTTGATTTTAACGCGGGTGACAGCCCTGATATGGCCCTTTGCGGTCGGGCTGGGCTATAAGCAACATTACCTTACCTACCTTTCGCTCCCCTAGCCCACGAGGGGTTAAATTACAGAAAAGGTCACCTTTGCATCTTTATTCCTTCACTGCCAATCAGGCGGACTCAATAGTTTATCTCCATTGGGAGACAAAAATTAATAGCCAGAAAAAGAGGGAAATTGCCCATAAGAAAGAAAATCATCAGACTAGGAAAAAAACAAAAGAGTTATAGCTGTCCAAGGATGCAAGTGTGGGAGAATACAATGCCGATTGTAGGTAGATACTAAATACATTTTGTTTGAAAAAAAAAGAAGGGGGGTGGGGGTGGTGGTAACGTAAGAAAGGACGAAAAGAAAAAGGTAATGAAACAAGTGCTAAATTGCACATAAACGAGGCTTTTTTTTAATGTGTATATTCTTACATTCTGGACACAGTACTCGGTATTTAAAGGTGTTTCATTATAAAAATAAAAAAAAAAGAAAGAAAGAAAGAAAAGAAAAACGCAAGGACATTATGCACGCGCGCGCGTGCGTATGTGTAAGTGTGTGGTGGTCAAATTACGAGAGAGAGAGAGAGAGAGGGGGGGGGGGAGGGGGAGAAGGAGAGAGTGAGAGACGGACGGACAGACGAACGGACTAAAAAGTAGAGGTTACCGGAGCCAATACAAATGGCATGTATTTTTGAGGGTGAAATGGATGAGCTTTCTCTCAGCTACACTCCCCATTGACTTCGGCCCCACCATCTGTCACCGCCACTTTGAGCTTCATCCCCCCCCCCCCCCCCCCCCCCCCCATTTCCTCTCTTCTCTCTCTCTCCTTTCTCTCTTCTTTTTCCTCTTTCAATCTCTCTCTTCTCTCTCTCTCTCTCTCTCTCCTCTCTTCTCTCTTCGCCTCTCTCCTCTTCGTGTGTGTGTGTGTGGGTGTGGTGTTGTGTGTGGTGGGTGTGGTGTGTGTGTGTGTGTGTGTGTGGGGTGTTGTGTGTTGTGGTTGTGTGTGTGTGTGTGTTTTGTGTGTGTGTGTGGTGTGTGTTGTGTGCAGGGGTGGGTGGGGGGGAGTGGTGTGGTGTATGCGGTTGGTGTGCGTGGCGTGCGTGCGTGCTGCGTGTATGTGTGCGCGCCGCACGCGCGTGCGTGTAAACCCTACGAAAAAATTTAAAACAAACAGAGATGAATGAACCCGACCGTTCTCAGGCCGGGGGAAAAACAATAGGTTAAACGCCCCTGCTTTAGGCAGGGGGAAAAATAATTAGTAATGATTTATTCATGCTGGGGTACTGCGCTGCTTCTCTGTGCGGCTGCTGCTGCTGCTCTGCTGCTGCGGTTTATAATCACACTGCTTTTTGCTGTTGTCGTCTCATTTCTCTTGGGGTTTTGCCGTTTTTTGTTTCGTGGCGATGCGGATTACGAGATGGGGATAACGGGCATTTTTGACTTGAGAAAGGGGGGGGTGGGATGGGAGAGGGGGGAGCTGGTGGGGGGGGGGGAGGAGGGGGTGGGGGGGGGGGGGTGGGGGTCAAGCTGAGCGGGGGTTTTGGGGGGGGATTGTGTTTTCGTCAAATGTACGAGGCATTCAAAAAAAAGTTTTTTTTTTTTTTTTTTAAACCAATCGGAAGGTTAGTGCACTCTGTGATTTAAGATGTGCCCTTTTT
>JAFLJL010014164.1:5000-10000 GCA_018398815.1 Conus ventricosus | reverse complement strand
GTGTTTTTGTGGGTGTGTGTGTGTGTGTGTGTGTGGTGGGGTTTTTGTGTGTGTGTGGGTGTGTGTGGTGTGTGTGTGTGTGGTACTCTGTTATGTTCTGAATGCGCGTGTGGAATAGTCTTGGTGTGCATGCATGCGAGCGGGGCCCCTGGTGTGTGTGGTGTGTGTGTGTGTGTGTGTGGTGGTGTTTTGGTTGTGTGTGTGTGTGGTTATTGTGTTGTATCGAATGCGGTGTGTGAATAGTTGTGCTGGCAGATGCGAGCGGGGCCCCTTTTGTGTGTGTGTGTGTGTGTGTGTGGTGTGTGTTGTGTGTGTGTGTTTTGGGTGTGTGTGTGTGTGTGTGTGTGTTTGTGTTGTGGCGTGCGTGTGTGCATGCCTACGAGTTGCTTTTTAAAAGCACGACTTGTTTCTGCGTTGTGTGTGTGCGTGCACGGGGCAGAGGTGCGGGGTGAGAGGAAGAGAGGAGAGAGAGGAAGGAGGGGGAAGGAAGGAGGGGAAAAGAGGGAAGGAGAGGAGAAGGGGGAGAGAGAGGGTTTTGGGTTTTGGGTGGTGTGGTGTGTGTTGGTGTGTGTGGTGTTTGGTATGTGTGTTGTGTGTGTGTGTGTGTGGTGTGTGTGTGTGTGTGTGTGTGTTGTGTGTGTGTGTGTGTGGTTTGTTTTTTTGGGTTGTTCTGCTCTTGTAAGCACTCACGGGTTTTGGTCGAGGCAATTTGTGTATGGACAAATAGTTACGGAGAGAGAGAGAGGAGAGGGGGAGAGGAGGAAGAGAGAGAGAGAAGAGAGAGAGGGGGAGGGGAGAGAGGGGGGGGGGGGGGGAGCAGACAGCAGACAGATAGACCGACAGACGACAGACGGGAAGATAACGATGAAGGGCATGCTAAAGGGAGGGGGGGATGGGGGGGAAGGGGCGAGGGGGGAGGGGGGGGGGGGGGAGGAGAGGAGGTCAAATGGGGGTGGAGAAGGGAGAGAGGGGGGGGGGGGGGGGGGGGGGATGGGGCAGTGTTTGGTTTGGGGGGGGACTTTGTGGACCACCTCCTGTAGGTATCGGGTTACTTCCGGCAGGGCCAACACAGCAGCCTCTTGTCTCTCTCCTCTTTGTCGGTGTGTGGGGGTCTAGATGTGTTTTTGGGTCTGTCTGTGTGTCTGTCGATCTGTCTCTTTTCTCTCTCTCTCTCCTTCTCTCTCTTTCTCTCTCCTCTCTCTCTCTCTTCTGTTTTTTTCCTCACTCTCTCTCTCTCTTTTTGTTTATTTAATTTTTGGTGTGTGTGGTGTGGTGTGGTGTGTGTGTGGTGTGTGTGTGTGTGTGGTGTGGTGTGGTGTGGGTGTGGTGGGGGTGTGGTGTGCTGTGGGGGTTTTGGTGGTGTGTTGTGTGTATGTGTGTGGGGGTGTGCGTGTGCGTGGGTGTTGTGTTG
The DNA here is from genome assembly GCA_018398815.1 of Conus ventricosus. Lineage (NCBI taxonomy): Eukaryota > Metazoa > Mollusca > Gastropoda > Neogastropoda > Conidae > Conus > Conus ventricosus. Next base: position 8,589 of record JAFLJL010014164.1, on the reverse strand, counting down.
TGGTGTGTGGGGGAAAGAAGAAAGAGAGGGAGAGGAGAGAGAGAGAGAGGGGAGGAGAGATTTCAGGACAGGAAAAAGACAGAGACGAGAGACAGTGGGGGGAGACAGGAGGTGCGTGCGTGCGTGCGTGTGTCGTGTGTGTGCGCGCGCGCCCGCGTGTGGTGTGTGTGTGCGGGTTTCGTGCGGATGGTGCTAGTGTGGTGGTGCGTGCAGCGTAGTGCGTGCGTGGTGTGGGTGTCGTCTGTCTCTCTTTTGTCTGTTGTGTCTTGTTGTGTGTGCGGCGCGCGTGGTTGTTATGGAACATCCCCTCTCTCTCTCTCTTTTTCTACCTCCCCTTTTCCCCCTTTTTCTCTTCTCTCTCTCTCTCTCTCTCTCGATAGCAGAACATTGAAAACTCCCACAGTGCAATGTCAACCCACCCGTGCATTCCATTAATGTTCCGCCCAAATGGAAAGGAGGGTTTTTAAAGTGACAATGGGCACGGGCACCCTTTTGTGGGTTTTGTTTTAGCCCCCTATCGCAAAGAGCCCCACAATGCGGCACAAAAAAGGGGTGGGAAGCAATATATCAAAGGGGGGGGGGTTGTGAGGAGGAGGAGGGGGGGGGAGGAGAGGAGCAGGGAGGAGAGGAGGAGGAGGAGGGGAGGAGGAGCAGGGGAGGAGGGGAGGAGGAGGAGCAGGGGGAAGGAGCAGGAGGGGGAGGATGGAAGTAAGGCAGGGGGGGGGGGGGGGGTGGAAACAGATGGGAAAGTGAAAGAACGGGAGTGGGGTTGGGAAGGGGTGGGGTGGGGGGGAGGGAGGGAGGTTAAGTGGGGTGGGGGGGGGTTTTTTTGGGCGGGGGGGGGGGGGGGGAAAAAAAAAAAAGGAGGAGAAAGAGAGGGGGGAGGGGGAGGAAAAAAAGAGGGAGAGAGAGGGGAGAGAGGGGAGATGAAAAAGGGAGAGAAAGAAAGAGAGAGAGAGAGGAGGAGAGAGAGGGGGAAAAGTGGGAAAAGGACAGAGCAAACAAAGGGAAAGGAAAAAGGGAAATTAGACCGAGAGACAAACAGACACCCAAAAAGACTCCAGTACAAAATTTTTTCAAACCCCAACACAACCACACACACACACACCACCACCCCCCACACACATAAACACAGTTTCTCTCTCTCTTCTCTCTCTCTCTCTCTCTCTCTCTTCTCTCCCCTTTTCTCCTTTAAAAAAAGATGCGAAGAAGGTGGTGAAAAGAATAGGATTGTATTATGCAACTTCTGATTAGGAGTTTAAAGCCCACCCTCCGCTACACCCCCTCACTCCCCCCTCCCCCACCCCCATCCCTAGTCCCATCGCACGCCTTCGTCCTTACACGCCCCCCCCCCCCCCCCCCCCCCTCCCCCCTTTCCCCTTCCCCATCCATTCAAACCAAACAGTTAAACTAATATTCTATCTAAGAAAACAGGAAAAAGAAAAGAATAAAGGGCAGGATTGGGTCTAAAAATTTTAAAATCTTTTATCTTATGTTATGGAGAGAGAGAGGGAAAGAGAGAGAGAGAGAGAGAGGGAGAGGAGAGAGGAGGGAGAGAAAAATAGAGGGGGGGGGTTTGATAGGGATAATAAAGGGGGGAGGGGGAGGAAGAAAGAGAAAAAAAGAAAAAGAGAGAGGGGAGGGAGGGGAGAGAGAAAGTGTGTGGGGGGGAGAGAAGAGGAGAGGGAGAGGAGAGAGAGAGGAAGAGAAGAAGACAGACAGGACGACGGGCAGGAGACGACGCAGAAGACAGACAGACAGACGGACGGCGGACGACAAAAAAGACAGCAGACGACACAGTAGGGGAAAAAAGGGAAAAGAGCAGACGACGACACAGGGGCAGACGAAAGAGGGGAGAAGGGGGAGAGGGGAGAGGGGGGAGAGAGGAGAGAAGGAGAGGGAGGAAAGGGGAGGGAGAGGAGAGAGAGAGAGAAAGAAGAAGAGAGAGGAAGAAGGATGAGAGAGAGGAGAAAAGGGGAGAGAAGAGAGGAGAGGAGGAGAGGAGAGAAGAGAGAGAAGCAAAAGCACAGCAACACAACCGAATAGCGACAAAAAAACCCAGTAGGATTAATAACAGTCAGAGGGCACTTTTTCAACTGCGCCGATTTGCTGAAAAAAGGCACTTGCGCGCATGTGATTTTTTGTGTGAACTTCGTTTCAACGGGAGGAGAGAGGGAGAGAGAGGGGAAGAGGAGGAAAAGGGGAGGAGAGGGGGAGAAAAGGGAGAGAGGAGAGCGGGGAAAAACTCAAAAAAATCAAGACTCAAAAACTTTATTACTCAAGGATAGGATTTTAGGAGTCCTTTTCTTCCAAACTGTCCTTGCTTTCTACAAAGGGAGGAGGAAAAAAGACAGAAACGACGAAGGACAGACAGAGACAGAAGTGGATATCTTGCTGGAGAAAAACACGGGGGTCGATAAAATTTTTGCAAAGAATTATGTTTTGGACCCATTTATTTTTGTTCAAAACAGGCCTGGAGGGAAACATTTAGGATCGTTACCCGCCCCCGGGGTTTACGTTGTTTATTCTCGTTTGTCCGCAGGATACAGCAAAATGACCCCCAAACTCTTTTAAACACATTTTTGGTGGGCATTTGGGAGGACGAAGGCTCAAAGGGATGGGTCCGTGGTTGGATCTGGATCTGGGTAAAAAAAACCGTTTCCGTCTTTTGTTCAATTTTTTTTTTGAGTTTTTTAAACATTTTTACTGAGTATCAGTACTGTAAAGTTACGTCCAGTTGATAAGAACCTATGAAGTAGCTTTTTAAAAGGGAGTATGCAAATTTAAGTAATGAAAGTTTACATTTGTAATTCATCACTCTCTCTCTCTCTCTCTCCTCTCTCTCTCTCTCTCTCCTCTCTCTCTCTCTTCTCTCTGCCTGTTGACTGTGTGTCTGTTGCTGTCTTCTCTTTCCCCACACACACACACACGCAACCACACACACCACACACACACACAACAACAACACAACACACCACACAAACACATACACAAACCCAACGCCGCACACCCCCACACACAACACACACTCTCTTCTCTCTCTCTCTCTCTCTCTTCTCGCTCTCTCTCTCTCTCTCTTCTCTCTCTCCCTTTTTTTTTTTCTTTTTTCTTCTCCAGCGTCAGAGAGAGAGGGAAAACAGAAGAAGGACAGAGAGAGAAGGAAAAAAAGAAAGGAGAGAGAGAAGACAGACAACAGACAGAAGACGACAGGGCAGAAGACAGACGGACAGAAGAAGAGAAACGGGGACAAAGGACAGACAGACAGAGAAAGGAAACCGAAACAGGAACGAAAAAGAGGTTTAGACCCTTCAGCGTTAACAAACCCGACAACAACCCCGACCATCTGCAAGTTCAACGGTCGCCCCCCTTCCCCTTTTTGTCTCCCCCAGTCAACCTCTTCGCCTGCTGTTCCTTTTCTCTTACCTTTTTCTCTGGGGTGGGCGCTGAAGAAATGTGCTTTCCCCCATGAAAGGAAAAAAAACATGGGCCCTGTCACTCTCTAAAACAGTACGGAAAGTTTACGTGAGTCAACTTTGAAGCACTCGCCCCCACTGAGTTTGGGCCCCCAAAAACAGGAGAAAGAGGACCT
>JAFLJL010014163.1:0-21142 GCA_018398815.1 Conus ventricosus | reverse complement strand
TGCTGCTGTACAGGCATTTGTTATTCAGAGGGCACTGGTCTTTTTTTGTGCAATTACAAGATATCCTTTCGTCACCCTCTTTGGATGTATTTTTTTGGTTTTGTTGGAAGAATCAATTATGTTTTTAAGGTTGGGCATACACGAGTACGATAGCTTGACGGTGTTTTTATTGAATATTTTAGATAGTACATGTTCTTTTGGGAATGATGTTTTAAGGATTCTGAGGAATTCTTTTCCTACGTTGGTTTTTATTCTTCCATCAAATGGAGGGTTGTACCAAATAATTTTTCTTTTCCTGTTTTTCTTATTGCTGTTCATGTTAATATCTGGGTTATATTGCAATTTGTAGTGGTAGCCACTTTTATTCAGCGCATCTTGGTATTCGGCTGCTGCACTGTTAAATTCTTTCTCATTGCATGACAGTTTAGATAATCTTTTGTTTATGCCATTAGGTATGGTTTTTAAAACAGAGGGTGGATGGTTACTTTTGATGTCTATGTAGACAGGTGTGTCATTGGGTTTTTTGTATGGTTTGTATGTGTGGTCCTTAAGGTCTAATGTTATGTCTAAATAATTTACTATTTTTTGTTGGCTTCTACTGTGATTTTTAGGTTGTAGCTTTGAAAGATTTTACAAAGTTCTTTTTTCTTGTTTTCAATGATTTTTGGTTTATTGTTTATAATGCGGCGAGGCCGTCATCTCTGTATAAGCCAACCTGTTTACCAAGTACTTTCTGTATATGAGCCAACATGAAAAGTCCAACTAATTCACAAGTTTCAGCTCCATCATAAGATCCCATCGTGACATCGAACGTGGAATTTCTGCTGTTTTTTTTTAATCCAAGTTTCATTGTTGCTATGGAGAAGGGTTTTCTTAGTGTGGAGAATGATTTCCATCTCAGAATCTGTTATATTTGTATATTTGTTGGCGAATCTTAGTGCTTTAGTGAGTAATTCCTCATCGATAGAAGGATAGAAATCCACTATGTCAAAAGTAATGAACACTGTATTTTTCTGTTTGTTCAATTCCTTAAACCATTGGATAACTTCATAACTATTTTTCCAGAGATTGTATTCAGTGTTTGTTTTTATGTCCTCTATTGCTTTAAAACATCATTCCCAAAAGAACATGTACTATCTAAAATATTCAATTAAAACACCGTCAAGCTATCGTACTCGTGTATGCCCAACCTTGAAAACATAATTGATTCTTCCAACAAAACCAAAAACAATACAACCAAGAGGATGACGAAGGGATATCTTGTAATTGCACAAAAAGACGACCAGTGCCCTCTGAATAACAAATGTCTGTACAGCAACATTGTGTACCAAGCTACAGTAACAACAGACAGTGATAAAGAAACATACATAGGGATCACGGCAAACCATTTTAAAACCAGATATGCAAACCATAAACAGTCCTTCAAAAATGAAAAATATAAAAACCAAACAGAACTAAGCAAATATATTTGGAAGCTTAAAGATAAGAAAATAGATTACAACATATCATGGAAAATTATAAAAAGAGCAGCACCATACAACAACATTTCTAAAATGCAACTTACATACTACAGAAAAGTGGCTGATATTATGTAAACCCCATCTAGCATCCCAGAGAAGGTAAATATGCGGGTTCACGACCACCCATGTTATTCTGCCCGAAAACCCCCTTTTTCACATACAAATCACGTCCATCACATATCAGTTTTGACCAATTTTAAAACCTGTTTTCACACTAAGATTAACACGTCAAAACTGCCAAATATTGACGTAATCAGTAAATTGAAACGGGGGTTTCCGTGCAGAATAGGATGGGCGATCGTGAACCCGCATATTTACCTTCTCGCCGATAACATAACAAGCACCTTAAAATGTATATGGTTTGACTGTCTCTACTCCTGACGGTCCTACTTGCTGTTGTTACGTGACACCGCAAAACTGAATAAAGTGCAATTACGCTCGACATCGAAACTGCCCTACCAGACTGCCTTGTGTCCGTGTTTACTCGACACAGCAAAATCGATAAATCTGCAATTAGTGTTCCCAACAGCGAACCACTGCAATGTCGACTCATTATTATTCATCGCGCGTGCGCGCTAACCAATGCAAGGAAGTATAACATCAGGTCTACGGGGGCTGGCATTAACAAGTAGAGCTGCTGTTTTCACATTTGAAGAGTCGTGCCGTTGGATGTACGTTGTGTGGCTGGCATTTCTTCACAAATCAAGAGAGCTTGTGTTGGGTCAAAAATATGGCGATCAGGAAGTGATGTTTCAATGCTTTTTCTGCCAGTGCTGGAAGTGCACTAATATTACTCAAGAAATGTTGAAACTGTTGTTTATCTTCGCAAGGAAAACGTTTCCTGATCAACAGACCAATCTCGTGGAAAAATACATTGTTTATCATGAGGCATGGCAAGTTTTCGCAAAGAAATTAGTGGAGCCTTGTTCTCTCCCTTCCCTCAAAGCCAAAAAAGGAAGCATGCGTTTTTGTTTTCCTCAACAAAAAACGGAACTATCAGTAAAGAGCTTGACAATATTTGAAAAACACTTTGTGAGCTACCTTCTTGAACCATTTGATAAACCAAAACCCTTAAAAAACAGTTCAAGAAATGACCCCCTCTTACACCGAGTCTTGTTACCTCAGTGAAAAATGTGAAAAGAAATCACTCGTTCTAAGCTCTTTTTTTAGGGCATTGGCTTCAGAAAGCAAAGACCAATTTTGAAACAGTCAAAAAAAAAACCTGAGTCCATCTGAAAGAAGATTTGCTGGTTGAGCAACGGGGTCTGTGCAAGAGGACTAATTTGAATTGTCATTTTATTTTTATTCTTATCCAAAATTTACAAACTCGCGATTTTCTTTTCAATGAGTTAACACAAACGAAAACTCATCTTAAATACATGCAATCCCAACCCCAACCTTTAAAACATACTGGCAAGATAAACACGGCGTGCTTGAACCTGCGTGGCAGGAGTAATTGACCACTTTCCACAGCGGTAGTTTTACACCCCGACTGCCTAAAGCGCCCAACAAAACTGGGTCCATTCAGCAGCTCCGCCTGATTGACCTACAGACCTACAAACCCGCCTCTACTACACTCCGCCTCCTGGAGCTTGCGTCACACTCTCCCTTCACCTCTAAAGGCCTGCCTACGGGTGGCCGCCAATATAACTTAGAAAGAGATCCTGTGATTATGGAGTCGGGACCTGATAAGTGCTTTGGGGCAGTCTCGAATTTACGACATCGTCAGAAGTGTGAACAAAACATGAACCAAAAAACAACCCTTCAACATTCATTCCCGCCCCAAGCCACCATCCGTCTATTAATGTGTGTGCATGTGTGTGTGTGTGTGAAGCGAGAGTGTTTGCACGCGCGCGTAGTGTTTGTTTTTGTTTGTTGTTTTGTGTGTATAGCGTGTTGTTTGTTTGTGTTTGTTTGGCGTATGTGTGAGTGTGTGTTTTGTGTATGTGTGTGTGAGAAAGAGCCTTCTGTTCTGTCCTACAAAGCAATGCAGGCAATCAGGCCAAAAAGGCCTGCTATTGATTAACATAGTGTTATTAACCCACTCCCCTGCCCCTCACGCACCATAATATTATAACTTCTTCAGTTTCTTACACTATTAACTCCGCGGGAACTGAGCCCCTTGCTACTTTTTCTAGTATGCTCTTCACTTCAGCTCATTAATAAATCAGAACAACAACGGCTTTACCATCTTGTTAGTTTTATTTTACATCCAATGAATTTATAGTATCCCAAATTAATTCTTTAAATTGCTGTCGCCATCAAAACTATATAACTGATAATCGCAAAACCCTGCCCTAGGTGGTACAAAAACCCTTTAGAACTGTAGATGGATAGCCGCAAACAAATTAGCACATGTTTTTTAACTGGTGTAAATTGACATACAAATATTGGATTATACGAGAAAATCAGATGGTCTATTACCTTTAAATTGATAAATATCTTCTCTTGTACTAAATCTATAATCTTTGTCACTGCTGTGAAAGCCTAAAATTCGAGCAAGTTCCTTAGGAAAGTGTACTCTCTTCTTTCTCTAGTGGAAATTTATAGTACTTGCTGAGTTTGCCTCGTAATTGTTAACAATAGCCAAATTCGCTAAGTTCTTCTTTTAAAGAACAAAAGTTGTAGTAGCCATCAGGTATTGTTTTATGAGTTACTTGATTGCCTTGTTCGCCATTAATAACATTAATCCCAGTTATTCTGAGCCTTTTCAGATATGTTAGCCCTCATAACTTTAAACCCAATTTCTCTAAGGTCTAACCCTATAATTGCCACCGCCTATTGTCAATTGGGTACGTTAAGAACACACGTTTTGTTTTTGTTGGTTTATATAGATGCGCATCTTTTTTATAACTATTTTATAAAAACAGTTAAAAAAACTATCTTACAAATGGTAGCTTTTGAATATATTGAACATGTTACTTCCAAGTAGGAGCTTTATAACCCCAAATCTTTAGACTTCAGTTTACTAAACCATTCAGTATGATGGATCATACGCTTTCCAAGTTAGACTTGTAAACCCGCTAACTAGATATTTAAATCCGCCAATAAAGAGTGACAGAGTACCATCACATGGACATCCCACCCCATGGCTTTTTATTCCAAATCAGTTAAATTTTGGCCGTTTACCTGCGCAACCTTACTGGCTGCGTGTTTCATATGCAACCATTTAAAACCACCCTAATCTTTTCGTAAGGTCAGTATATAACTTTCATGTTATTACCAGTACAGACGAATCTAACGAACTACAAATTAGTTTCTCCCTAACGACAACGCTTTTTATCCCATTCCAACAGCCCAATAAACAATAATGCAATATGAAAGAATCTGCAAACGAATTTAACATGATCCTTCAAACTGATTTAGACAAAAGTTAGAACCGCAATCATGGGTTAGGCACCTTGTATTTGTGGAGTGCAAAAGAGATCTACTTATGACTAATGGCCTAGCCAACACCTCTTTTTCACCAAAAAGCACAAGTTGATTGGGTCAATATAACAAAAAACACCCTAATGCCTGGAAACAGTTATCTAGATAAAGAAAAGGTTTAACAATGCCAGCGTGCAAAGACTTAATACTCCATAAGGACATACGTTTTGGGGTGTATTAGGAGGCGCAAGCACAGACCAAGTCTAGCTAGTTATCATCTACAGGCCTTTGATGCCAGAAAACAATTTCTAGCTAATTTAGAAAGCTATTAACTCTGCTGTTGATTGCCTTGCTACATACTAAGGTATCAAGACGTTTTCTTGGCACATGCTAGGTCAAAGTTGAGACTTTGTTGTAGGGCCATGGGTTATACAATGCTACCCTCTAACCGTAGACTGCAGATTGGCATGAAACAGAAATTTTTTCTAAAAAGAACAATGAAATCCTCATAGACTGAGACGACCAAGACTTAGGGCACAATAAATGGTTTAAACACAAGCCCGCCCCATCCATTTAAAAGAAAGTAACTGCCCATGAGAGAAGCGATCAGTATAAGCGCCCCCAGAAACAGCCCCACAGCCAGAAAGCAGCTCAGAAAGCAACGCACCTGTTGATCTCCTCTCACTGACAGTCATACTAGCAAAAGACGGCCTTGTTGTATTTTTAACTTTACTGGATGAGCCTATAATTTATTTCATCTCTCACACTTATTAATGCAGCAGCCTAACCGCTCCTAATGTCCACAGATGTCAGCCATATTAACCAGCAACTTTGGCCTATAGTAGACAAAAAAACACACTAACAACACTGCCTAATAGCCCAGGCAGAGCATCAAGCGCTTTAGGCAGCTAACTTTCTTTAATAAGTTGCTAGAATGATGCAATTTTCTAATCCAACTTTTTACCCAGGCTGAAGGTGTTTGGAGCGTTACTGGCCCTGTTTGGCCCACTGCCGGTTTAAGCTAAACAAGTGTTAAGATTGCCAAACCCAACAGCCGTTATATGCTAACTACTGTAACCCCTCTTCTCTGACAAATCCTTATTATTCAGCTAACGTAGTGATTTCAAATAAAGTATTCTCTTTAAAGTTTCTTGAATCTGGTTGGTGTGATTCTAGACACCTCTGTGAATAGAAATCACGTTTAACTTAACTGCCCTTCCCTTCGCCCATAACTCCTGTATTTTCCTGCTCATTCTAGCCTTTTCCTTTCTCCGCCCTAAAATTGTATCATCTGCATCAGGCGATTTATTTTTTCTTCTCTATCTCCTTATCTAACTACTAAGTTTGCCGTGCTGTGCATTAGTTCTTCTCTTATTGTTGTAAAAGCGGCCATTAAGACCCGGATGTCGCGCATAGGCAATGGAGAATCATCAATGGTTTCTAATGTTTTCTCGGACTGTCACCTCATTAACACTCGTTTTCAAATTTCTGCTATTAAGTTCATCTGCTTCTTGAGTTAAATCTTGATGAGTATTTTTTGTATTTTTAGGTTGTGTTGGCAACTTTGCCCAAAGTTCTGTAAACGACTAACGGCTTCGTTCTAAGCTCTAAAAGGTTAAATGTTCTGCCTTAGCAAATAGGGCGAGTTTTCGTCCTCATTGTGCTTATTTTTTTTTTAAAACTTGTTTTTGGGTTTTGCGGTTGAAGTAACCTTCGCGCCTCATCCAGCACCAGTTCTTATATACAATGCACACCATCTTCCCTCAAAATCGTAGGAATGCACTACTTCTGGCAAGCTCTCGCCCTATGCTTCTATAGAATGATTGAATTCGTTTTGCAATAGTTTCTTGGGCGCTGATTAGGGAGTAAAGAACCTGCTCCTTCAATTTCTTCTTGCAATGAGGTCCCATTCCCTGTTTCATCTTCTCTTCAACAGTCCATTGCGTCAAAATCTTTCATCCTTATTTTTTATTTAGATTCTTTTTTTGTTTTATAAAAAATGAACTCATACGGTTGTGACCTCGACCAAACAGAAAAAGATAAGGAAACCCCACGTGTAAAAGTATAAGGCAGACGTAATTAGTGTAAATATCCACAACTATTTCTGGCCTGGACAAGACTTAATAGTTAGTTTTCCCTATCTGGCGCTGAGACGATGTTATAATGCCAGCAACTTGCTAAAGCTTTCAATCAAAATAGATATTACAACGGCAGAATCCTAATGCTACTGTTGTTTGCTAATTTAGCAGAAAGCAATCGTTAAACATATGGTACTCAAACTGAAGGCACAGAAGCCTTTTATACTAAACGAGCAGATATTTTTACCCTCTATTCTGATCTATGCTACCTAAAAAAGAAGAAAAAGAAGTTTATCAGGGAAAACAAAGCCCAAACGGTCTCAAGCACAGGCTTAAAGCAGATGCAAAGGATGATGTTAACGAGGAGCAGTACAAAGCATTTGGCAAACAGATTCCTGCATCCCTCTAGATTTTGAGCTGTTAAAGACGCGTATCCATATTACCAAGGCGCACTAAAAGAAAAACTTACTTATAGACTGACATTTAATCCTAGCGGTTCTTCGTGCGGCTGAAAGACCCTTCAGCTACATACGGCGTCAGCGACATTTCTCTTGAGTTTGATGTTTGTTACTAACCCTGGACTGGCCAGATCAATCTTAACCCAGTAAAAAAGAAAACGTTATTTATTATGAAAACGTTATACACCCATTACAGAAAAGAGAAACCAAGCGAGACACTCTTGGAACATAATCTAAATCCGCTCTAAATCTTTAAAAGGAATTTTGTTCTTGTTTAACTGAAGAAACAACCCCTTTTCAGAGAGAATCAAAGTGTGTTTATAATCCAAAAATTGAGAAGGTTGACTGTGTAATAAATGGCAAGTCTGATCGGTTGTATCAGCGCGGACTTTTACCTCACCAAACACTTCGATGAAATAAGAAAGTTTGTTCGCTGGAGGTAGGCAAAGAGAATCCTGCAGGTGATCGCTTATGTAAAAAACTTCGCCTTTATATGTAAGACTTGAAGACTACCTTAATAATAAATATGGGCTGTGTTAGATTTTAGATCTCACATTGAACAACAGATTAGTTGGAAGTGGAAAAGATAGGACAAGATGGTATACAAATAAATATCGCAAGAAAGCAGACGGAGGACGGTCCCAATAACAAATGCATGTTTTTATGGTTTGTGATGCGCATTAAACATTGAAGAAAATCAGACTAAAAGACGCAGCTCATTAAAATGCAGAAGAAATATTCTAATAAAAACAGATGGATAGCTTGAAGTTTTTCTACCAAAAGACCGCACTGTTCTCTTATCTGCGGATTACTGGGTGTGGGAAAACTGCTTCGTACTTGATTTGTTACAAACAATATACAGGTTTCATTACGAGCACATTGTTATATTTCACACTATTAGCACAACAAGTCATACAAAGAAAGGAAAGTTTTATTTGGACAGACGAGAATATATTCTAGTTTGATCCTAGCGACAAACGAGCGACTGTTTAGAACTTATATAGACTATTTTGAGGAACTGTAACACTATTTATTATTGATGACCTGTTCAGCTGAAACGAGACATAGTTAAAAAAAGAAAAGCCTCTGTCAAAAGCTAGCCCTTAGCGGCCGCACGCCTTAGTTTCTGTGTGGCTCTTAACTTCAAAAATACAATGCTGTCTTAAAAGACGTTCGATCGCAGTTAAAATCGGTTGTATTATTTTACACTAAGGACAAAGATAGTATTCAAGAATGTTTAAGGTGAAAATTATATAATAAAGGGACAAAGATGAGCTAAACAAAATAAAAGAGCAGTTAGAAACATCTAAGCACGCTAAGCATGCTTACGGACTGACCCTCCGTTCAATACGTTTGTTTATTAGATTGTTTATTATTGATTGTGCCTATAACAATTTTGTTTATTATAATTTAAATATTAAAAAAAATGTCTCGAAGGGCCAGAATCCAAAAGCGCAGCTAGCTCCTAAATGCACTGCTAAGCTAGAGCTAAATACCTAGCAGACATCAACGAGTTTGATCTAATAGGAGTGCCAGGAAAATGTTTATGGATTTGAGTACACAGATGACGGGGTTTACAAACGAACAGAATTGAAGACAAAAACGGCAGCAGCAGCCTGCCCTAGAAGGGATAAGAAATTTAAGAGCAAACGATTTGGCAAACGTGAATACACACTTCATAAAAGAGAGAATGCTTGGGCTTGCTTCCTGAACTTGACTGGAATTTTAAAGTTTGGAACTACGAAGCCCTAATGTATACTACGATAAGAAAAACCAATTTTAGAAAGGCATTGAATGCAGGCCCGTTCTTGTTACTTGGTTCCAGGAACACAACAGAAAAAAACATTTTGAAATAACTAGGCAGGGTTCTGAATATATGCTACAGAGAAAGAAGTCCTTAGATGATGTGGGGGGGCGACAAGAAACCGTCGGCTTTAGAATTTACCCCAACGCTAGAATCCACTACCTCGGCAAAGAACGATGATTTTTTCGCTTATTTATTACACCGAGAGGGCGATACTAGTATTGCCAGAACATGCGTTTATTAGAGCATACAAATAAATGCAGAAAACTTGGATGCCCTTTTATTAAGCTCGTTATTGTTATTACTAAAAACGGAGATGAGATAAACGGCCATTGCATCATCCGACAAGGTTACTGTGATGGTTGACATAGACCACTCTAACAGTACTCGACCTTTATTTCCTTAAGTATGTTATTTTATTGCGTTTTACTCTGTTGAGGAAGTGCTGCCAGAACGATTACTAAAAGATTATATAGAAGTTAATTAATAAAAATAATCTTATTTAAAAAATTGGAGGTTCACATTGAGTTAGAGCAAATAACTGAACTTCAAAAGAAATAAGAAAGCGACTTTGGATAGTATAGATTACTAGAAAGAAATTAGCTAAAGCTTATATACTCTTCTTATGTAATTACTGGCCCTCAGCGTACTAGCGTAAGTGCTGGTCATGTGTTGCTCTTTTAGCCACTGGTTGGAGCGCCAGCCTCTTTAGCATAGGGGGTCTGGGTTTAGGGTTAGGCGACCATGTCTAATTGTAAGTGCGGTTTTTACAAAATTAAGTCCTAAATTACAAACACACTGCCAATTGTAGCCCTATCATCGGCAAAACTTTGCTCATTAAGGATTAAGAATAAGCAAATCATTTACAGGATGTAAACATTACGGACAAAGAAATTTCAGAAGCTTTATGCCGTTGGTGAGGATTATAGTCGACAAAAAATTGAACTTCAAAAGGAGTGGAGAAAGACTTGACTTCACGACAGGTAGATACTGATGCTATTAAAAGAACATTGGAAAACAAACACAGATCATTAACTCCAAAATAGCACAAAAAAAGTTTAGCAAAAAAATAAATTATAAGTTTAACAAATACTATTTTTTTTTGTTACCCACTGTGTTGGCGTGGGGGGACAACTTGCAGCTCTTCACGAACAAAGATCTTTTAGGCAAGGGCTTTAGACGAGAGAGTCCTCTCTAAATAATCTACGGAAGGTTGTTTTCATAATTCTTTCAACAACTTCATATACATCATATGCTCCATATAGTATTCTGTGGCTCTAAATTCTAACATCACCCTCTGCCTCTCCAGGAGCATACAAGTATCTTACTTTTAGTCCAAACGGTAGGAGTTTTTGAATTACCTGCCCATCTTCAGTAATCGCTTATTTTTTTGAATTTGATTGCGTTTACTGGTTTCAAACCCTGTTGCTTTAAATTCTTCATTGTTCATGGCACGTAGAATGATGGCACTCTTCTAACCCATTCTGTGTTGCGCGTCTGTAAGTCGTAGTGCCCATAATTCTCTGTGATATTGATAGGTAAACAGGGCGTTCAGCTAGATTCTATTAAAGTTTTTCCACTAGAGCTGTGATCGATGGTTGCCTGGATCCCTCTCCTGACGGTACATGATGTTGTAAAAACATGGTTTACAGGAACCTTTAAACTCTTTTCCATCATCAACTTGAACAATCCTAGGATACGTTTAATGGGCCTCGAATGTATATTTTTGTAAAGCACAGCCACAGCATTAGCATTTTATCCGTTAAAGGTCGGCGTCTTTGTATCTTGACGCCTATGTCAACAACTGCAAGCATACTTATAACCTTTTTTCTTCTAACTTATCATTGAATAGAGCAAGTCCATCTGTGGTGTCATTAGGAACAATTAACAAATCGACGAGGCCTTATTATTCTTTTGGGGGCAGGCAGATATATTTTGCCAAAATTGCTTGTTTTGAAAGCCAGTCTTTTGCATCTGATCTGATTCAGACACTCCTAGCAGCTTTACTTAGTTTTCAATAGCGGTCTTTCCTTTCCAATACCCTTTAGGAGAATAATGATATTTTGTACTTCGTATTGATCATATTTGAAAATTGTATTTTTTTAATTGTTTTTTTTTAGATTGAATTATGCTAAAGAGAGATTGCTCCCATAGCACCTATAATAAAGCCTATCTCGGCTATTTTCTGTTCCTCAGATGGTTCCTAAAAGTCAGACATTCACGTGGGCGGTGTTAAACTTCTTTCCTTCACTAAGTAATACTCATTCATTGCCCTCATCATCAACGTCTGTAAATGTGACTCTGCAGGCCCTGTTTTTCCCTTACTTTTATTAATAAAGTCTAAGTGAGCTATTCGACTTTTCATCATAACGTGCTCTTGCCTTAGCTAAATTTTCCATTGCCTTGTTAATGGCGTTCTCTCTCTTCCATCGGACCGCAATATTTACTAAACATAAATTGCTTTCCAGAGAAGCCAAGGCATTAACAATAGCTCCTCCTACCATCATAACTACTCCCGCCATCTTGTTATAAATCAATATTTTCTTATGAATTTAATCTTTCTATGAACTAATATTTTTTGGGATAATTCCCTGCGTAATAAGAAAGTCCTGTTTGCGCAATTCCTGTTCTCTTAACTTTTTTAATATGGCGTCTAAGTGGGCAATTTCTCTTTTCCCGTAAGCGTCCTCGCCTTAGCTTAAATCTTCTATTGCCTTGTTATGACGTTCTCCTCTCTCATCGGACATCAATTTACTAAACCTATAATTGCTTCAGAAAGGCCAAAAGCATTAACAATAGCTCCTCCTACCACAGAATCCAATCCAGACATCTTTTTTATAAATTAATATTTTCTAGATAATCTTTCTATGAACTAATATTTTCTGGATATTATTCTGTGCAACAAGAAATCTTTGACGCAATCCCTGAGTAATTACAACTATAACCTTAACAACGTCCTCAATGTCTAACCTTCCTAGGACAGCCGGCTTCATTTTAAACAGGTTTTTTGCTTAACAACACTATAGCCTATACTAAGGCCGCTAAATCACAGCAGAGTGGTAAATCGTATTGATAATATTTTTTTTGCACTCATCTTTTTATTAACTAAAAAATATTAAAATAATCATAAATACGAAAGACTGTCTATGGTGTTTTTAATCAGTAATCTTTGTTGTTAAAGCGAGAAATAAAGTGCAACTAGTTTTTGGCGTAATCTCTATCTTCTCCATGTTGGGGCGGTTTTATTCCTACAACATTTTGGCAAGGGTTAATAAGACTATAACACCAGCGATAGGCACTGCATAATTAACCAGCGTTAAACTCATGGTTTTAAAAAAAGTATTATATTATTTTATTGTTTTTAAAATGGATTGTGACGAACTATTAAATAGTGTGAGGAGCAAGCCAAAAGGGCCCTACTCAACAACAACAGCCATAACGAAAGATTATACTCCTGGCTGCGTGTGGAAAAACTAACAGTATTTAGGTGTTGAACTAAGTATTGAACAGATTCAACAACTGTCTACATCAGACATTGAGAAGTACTACGCTAGGTAATAAGCCACAGCTAAGGGTCCAAAATAGTTAGATCAGTGGGTCAGACAATGATTAGTTTTATATGCTAAAGTTCGTAAGAAGATGCGCCAGTTGATTCAGAAGAGATTTAAAATAGGACTTATCAGCAAGATCCGGTTTTAAATACAAGTCCCGAGAATCTCTTACCTGTGACATGTACAACAGATTTGGGACGATGTTATGTCCATGTCACATGGATAAATTAATTTTAATCATATTAATTTTACTCATATTAAATTTAATCGCAATAAAAAAAAAATGAGCGATCATGAGAAGAAGTTTGCGACCCCCGCAGGACAGTCCGCAGGGCCATCCGAAGGAGCAAATGTACCACAAGTGAATTGTGCCACAAATGAGTAATGTTTACTAAAACTAAAATCCTGGACGTATTGAGGCTTGGCGTAAACTAGCTGAATGGAACAGACTGTAAAAGCTAACCATCAGCAAACAAAAATTGTAATAGTAATACAACATCAACCGCCAGCACCAACAGCTCAATAACAACAACACAATCACAACAAACAATAAATGTATATTAGTATTGGCTGCTGTTTTTTGGTGGGGGAGTTTTGGCATACAAATGTCTAACGCCATACTTAGCGCAAAGTCGCAACCCCCACCAAAACCAGTAAAAGAAGAAGACCAGCTTCTGCAAAAAAGTGCAACTCCTGTTGGTAGACCCATTTTCTATGGAATAGTTTTTTAAGAACGAGATAAAGTACAAGTTAGAACTAGATAAGTACAAGTTAAGTTAGTTATAAAAGTCACTTTTTAAGTTAAGAGCACGTAAATTAACAAGTTAAGTGCAAAAAACAATAAGTTCTTAAGTTTAAGTTTCTTGTTAGGTTCATAAGTTAAGTTCTAGTTAGGTCTTAAATAAGGTACTAAGTTAGGTTTCTTAAATAAGTCCTAGTGAGTTCTTATTTTAAGTACAAGTCAAGTCATCCAAGTTAATCTTTTTAGAATTCTCCAATGCCCTACAGACTAAAAACCTCAGGACTGGACGTAATCTCTTGTTATTGTTAGAGGCTACGTGATTCTTGTTAACTGCAGTTGTGTTTTACTTGATGAAGAGTAGAGCGCAGATTTAACATTTGTGTGATGAAATACTTTGTTTTCAAAGAAGCTTGCTTGCAGTTATCGGTGAGATATATTATTTTGACAATTCTTTAACTTAGGCCTTAGCCTTCTTCATTACAGATTCTGGCATGGCAACGCCTATACATCTTCGCCCACCAACCCAACATATTTCTTTGATAACTGTCGCCATTAAGTTCATCCTTCATCTTTCCAATCACTTTCTTGCTCGCCGTTGAATTATGGTTTGTCTTTTGGATAGTCGCATGTGTCGTACCACCCATCATTCCTTAGCCACTTCTGTTTCTAAATCCTGATAGAAGTCTTCTGTTGGGACGTCTAGAAATAAAACTATCAGTGTCTGTATAAAGAACTCTTGCTTCTGGGTACCGCGTTTAAAGTAGTCGTACAGGAATTCTAACATCAATAACTTTGACAACTCTAATACGGTGAAGCCGATTAAACACTGGCTTGTCCAACTTAACATCCTTTTTCTTCATTATAATGCCAACCAAGCTGTCGTTAAATCTATCTAAAGTCTCGATAGTTAGGTTTTAGAGGCAAACGTAAATTGCTTGGTTTTCTTTGTAACTAATTTACATCTTTACGTTAGTGTGGTTTTCCCATATTTTTGCCAAAACAGCTGTTGTTCAGACCAAAGTTTTAAGAAGTCTTTTTCTGAGATCATCAGTGGCTTTGGTTCTAAGATCAGTATTTCTTTACTTGATGTATGGTCCATAAAGGGTTCTTGGGTCAAAAGCAAATGATTCTATGACACATCATTTCAATCCATGCCTTAAGTTAAAACTGTAACAGTCTGTATGACACACATAGTTTTAGTTTTGTTCGAAGAATGGGTACAAGTTTAGGAGGTTCGATAGGGCTCATCTTGAATCTTTCTGCGCTAGGGGGTAATCGTTATGAATCGTGTAGTTCATAAGGATATTCTAAGTCTACTTCCAGATTAGCCCTATTGGATTATTAGCTGGAAGCTGTGACAACATACTTAACACAGTATTGACATCATGAGGTCCATTTATCATTGTAAAGTTTCTCAGTGGAAGTGGTTGACCTCATAGCCCATCCATACAGATTGTTAGCGTCTAAGGTACATTAAATAGTTGGATGGTTAGTGGGATCATAGTCGTCTAAATACTTGTTGTTGGCTTTGCAGTAAGGATGTGAGGCCCGGCTAATACCCCCTCTACCACATCAATCATCTGAAGTGTGGGCAGATCAGATAATAATCAATCTGTATGTTTGTTAGACTTTAAGAAAGCCTCCCAAGAAAGACCTGGGGCAAGATGTATTGAGAGTCTAAGCTGTAAGTTTTCATGCATGTAGTTCTGTAATTCCTGAAAGACTCTCTAATAAACACAAACGTCCAGCCAATAGATACTGATCATGATAATCGACCATTGTTTCACAGTGTAAGTCTGTCCAGCTTTCTGAGCGTATTCATATTCAGAATCAGTTATGTCTTTTGCCTCTAAGACCTAGAAAAGAAAGCACCTTAGGAGGAAGTGAGTCCTTCAATCAAACCTCTCCCCACGAGTTCATGTATCAATAAGGACAAACTCCCTTTGCGCACTAAAATGGATCCAAAGTATTGTTAGTTATTGGATAGTCCTTGTAGAGATCCTGCTAACTTATCTAAACTCCCCAGCAGATGTTGGCAGAGTCATAAAAGGATAAACAGTCAAGAGTACTAGTCTGTACTTTCTGAGATTGTGCAATGCAGTAACCCTCTATATTCAGAGTCACTACTGCTTTGCATGATAAAAATGAGAACGTAGCCTCGTAAGTTTATGAAAAGAAGATAGGCAGTTTCCATGTCTTAAGGGTCAACCTTAAGTTGAAGAGTACAATTGTTGGTGACCCTCTGACTTTCCAGCAAAGTGATCGTGGTCTCTTACTGTCACTCTTTACTGTTAGGTGTTAGCTCTAAACCGCAAATCCAGCAGTGTGTAAGATGAGTCTAGCGTTCTTGGTCTTCAGGAGTCTAACAATGTACTGAAAGATTTAGTTTGGTTAGAGTAGTAATTACAAAGTTGTTTTCATCTGCGCTAAAAACCTGCTACTGCATTGGCCCTCTGTAAAATCTCTGGGTGAGTGTGTTCCCCGTCTGCCTACACAACAATAAACCATAAAACAGATCTGATGTGGTTTAATAAGGTTGTTTTTTTTTTTGCTGTTGTGGGCCATAGTACAGCGGCAAATTGATTCCAAATCACAAAACCACGTATGGACATTTGCATTTTGCGTACATTCTAAAACTAACTTTTAGACCCGGGTTTAGTGTGAGGAGTTCATTTCATCATCAACATCCTACAAAACCTTTTACAGTTTCTTATGACTGCAGCTGCTTCTATATGGATTCTGACCAGACACCTTCTACAAAGCACTTGTTTAGATTGATGCTTTTGATGTATATGCTAACAGCCAGCTTATTGTTCTGATTAAATAACATAATGGCCTATTGTAACTATCTGTAAACAGTATCAAGTCTACAATGTTTGTTAAGTGGTTCGCCTAAAGTAGGAGCAATATTGGAAAATCCTTAAGGCACTAGATTGGCTTCTACAGACATGTAATAAACGTTTACATTGATTGGTTTGTTTTGCTTCTTCAAACTGAGATATACTTTCTATCTTACTGGGAAGGTTATGTTATCAAAGTTCAGTTCTTGCTTATATGCTTCATAATAAAACTCTGTTTGCATGATTGTTGACAGGATGCAAGTGCGCTAAAACACACACATAAAACACACGTTTTGTCGAATATGTATGTTTAAACTGCACGTTTTAACTTCGAACTCTTTTGAAGAGAAATGTAAGAATTGCCACTATAGATCGAACTTTGTTTGTCTCAATTGATTTCAAGACTGTTCCGTCAGACCAGCCAAACCCCTTAACTTGCCTCCTCACTTGCATGATTAAACTGTGTAAGCATGTAGTCCGCCCAGCCAGATGTCATAGCGTGATAACTAATTACTTCTTTCTGTTAGTTGAAACCCAGACTTCCATGTACTAATCTTCAGGCCGTTATATAATCAATCAGACAGCACAACACTTTTTACTGGCGGTTCCGCGTTTGAAGAGACTCTGGAATTTTTAGAGATAGCATGTGCTACGCTTTCCATGAACGTTTTGTAGGGTTAATGATGTCCATGTCTACTTCACTAAAACAGATCGCTTATTGTTTGTCACTACTGAATATTTCTTACCATCGTATATAGGTTTCCGTCCTGGATTCGGGCTTGTGGTCGTCATTTTTTAAAACCCAAAATATATACGTAAATCAAAAAATTGGTTTTAAATAAAAGTAAGTAAAACGCGCTTTTTATTCTTCACCTAAGCGCTGCAACACGTCAAGACACGTTACCTCACAATAACACCTTGGGGCCCCCCTTTTTAAAAAATAAAAATTTTTTTTTTTTTTTTTAAGCTTTTTCTGAATCACTACAGTCAATTTTATCAATTTGATTGCTTTTTCGTTAAATATTCACTATTATCGTTTATTAATATTGTCTACATCATTACTCAAACCCAAATTCCACTAAAATCAATGTTTAACTGCTTTCATTGCCTCGTTAAATAGTTCATTACACTTCTTTAAATCAGATACACTAAGTTTGCAGCCATTTTTAAATCTAAATAAATAAAAAATAATTGTAAATTCAGCTGTTATTCATAGTTCACCTTTTCTAATTGTAAAAACTGTTCAGGTTTAAAGGTAGCATTTAATCCTTCAAGATCATCAGAACCATGCACGTCAGCATCTTCAGGGCAATAATTATCAGTAAAATGGCAAAAAACTTTATAATTGGTTTAGACAGACTCTGAGATTTACTAATGGCTTCCCATACGCTTTCTCTATAGTAAAACTTTCAAAAAGTTCTGTTATAAATTCATCAAATCACGGTATTTAAACTCTTCTTTATTCAACACCTGCAACTAAATCGCCCACCCACAATCATCCAAATATTTCTTTAAGCGTTATAACTACGTGGGGGTTCATTTTTTAAAGCCAATTAAAATCATAAATACAAAATTAAGTAAGTAGTAAGCCGCTCCCTCTTCATGAAGCATTTGTTGTTGTTAGTCGTAAAAATTGATCTTCATAAAGCAAATAGTTACTCCGTTGGGCCAGTAGAAAACAGTTAATTACAGCTTCAGAAGCATATAATCACTAAAATAGCAAATAACTTTATCATTGGTTGGGCCACAGAATCTGGTATTTAACCAGCCTTCTTCAACGCTTTCTCGCATGTCCTATTCGATTAAAAAGATCATAATTAATTCTTCAAACCTGTCTTTAACTGATCTTTATCGCCCTCCCTCTCCCAATCCAACTCGTACAGTTATATTAATAAGCCAGTAGCTAGTTCGAACCATCATTTTTAATCCAAAAAATATAAACAACAATTAAAAAAATTAATTACTTCTGTAAATCCCTATTCTTATAATCCTTGAGAGAAGGTAAATATGCGGGTCACGATCGCCCATCCTATTCTGCACGGAAACCCCGTTTCAATTACTGATTACGGTCAATATTTGGCAGTTTTGACGTGTTAATCTAGTGTGAAAACAGGTGTTAAAATTGGTCAAAACTGATATGTGATGGACGTGATTTGTATGTGAAAAAAGGGGGTTTTTTTCCGGGCAGAATAACATGGGGTGGTCGTGAATCCCGACCTATTTACCTTCTCTATCCCTGAACTCCTAAAGTAGAAATGGTTAATAATTGCAGGTACAAATGGAATCTTTGTCATGCACCATTCCCTGGCACATCCCCCCTGAACGCGACCCAAAAAAGAAAAAAATCTACAGGCCACTGCCACACCGCAACTCACACACGCCCAAACACTTATCATATACACTGGTGCGTGCCCAATTATACATACCCTGAGGATAGCACTTGCTCAAACGAAGTTGTAGGTAGTTTTTTATCCCATTTTAAAAATCCTATTTTAAAACTGTTGTGTCCGCTCCCTATTTGTTGAGCATTTTTAGAACTTCGAGTGGTCTTTACTCTAATTTATATATATATATATATAAATAATTATATATAATAATATAAATAAATAATATATATATATATAATATCGTATATTAATATATATATATATATAGCTTCTTTGAACGCTTGGTGGTGAGAAACCCCACAGAATTATGACTGTGGTGTGTCTATTTGCACCAAGAGGCACAGAACACAATCAACCGTGCTCCCTGATGATCCAATCCCAGCGGATGAAAAGGCCTAGGAGGCAGGTGATACAAATAAATGCCTTCGAGAGGGATTACGATGGTTCCTCAGTCACTAGTGAAGGGCTTCTCATATTTATAATAAATTCCCCCCATTTTCTTCATCTAATTTTTTTTCTCTCTAAAGTTCAAATCTTTGCCAAGTCTTACTAATAACAACTAAGAATTGTTTAGCGTGCACTTGTTTTTCCCCACTACTTTAATTGTTCAGCATTATATTGTTTGGTCACTCAGTGGAGATTGCATCTCTTAGGAGATCCAAGTAAGGTTGTTTTGTACAATTCTTAGCCACTTCACAATGCTTTGGGGTTATTGAACAGCAGAACTGACCACTCAGACTGTTCCCATTCTTTTAATCTTCCCTTGCATCCTTGAATGGATCCTCCAAGCATAGGCACAAAGATTGTCCCCTACATTTAGTACTGGTTTGAATAATGGCCTTTTAGTTTTTTCAGCAACTTTTTTCCTCTCCACACTTTTGTTTTTGTTCCCATTAACTACTCTTTGGTGGTTGCTTTGAGGTGCTGTTGGATTCTCTTTGAACCCTTCGTGGTGAGAACACCACAGAATTATGGACTGTGGTGCGTCTATTTGACATACGCAAGAGCAAATACACAATAACCGTGTCAATCCTGATGAGGCCAATCCAGCGGACTAAAGGCCTAGGAGCAGGTTAACAATAAATGTGCCTTCGAGAGGGATTACGATGGTTTCCCCAGCAGCTAGTGAAGGGTCTTCTCATATTTATAATATATTCCCATCCCCCCATTTCTTCATCTTAATTTTTTTTCTCTCTAAAGTTCAAATTCTTTGCCAGTCATTACTATAACAACTGGAATCTTGTTAGCCCTGCACTTGTTTTCTTCCCCCACTACTTAATTGTTCAGCATTATATTGTTTGTCAATCATGGGAGATTGCATCTCTTAGGAGATCCAAGTAAAGTTTGTTTTGTACAATTCTTAGCCACGCACATGCTTGGGTTATTGAACAGCAGACTGACCACACAGACTGTTCCATATCTTTGACATCTCTTTGCATCCTTGAATGGATCCTCAGCCTAGGCTAAAGATTGTCCCCTACATTTTTATATACTGTTTGAATAATGCTTTTAGTTTTTCAGCAACTTTTTTCCTCTTCACACTTTTGTTT
This sequence comes from Conus ventricosus, assembly GCA_018398815.1. Lineage (NCBI taxonomy): Eukaryota > Metazoa > Mollusca > Gastropoda > Neogastropoda > Conidae > Conus > Conus ventricosus. The sequence goes on along the minus strand of JAFLJL010014163.1, from coordinate 843 downwards.
TTTTTCCATTTTTACTACCCTTTCGCTGGCTGCTTTGAGGTGATGTTGGATTCTCAATTTATAATATTATTCCCCCCATTTTCTTATCTTCAATTTTTTTTTCCTCTAAAGTTCAAATCTTTGCCAAGTCATTACTATAACGACTGAAAATTGTTAGCCTGCACTCCTTTCCCCCTATATCTATATATATATATATATATATATAATATATATATATATATAATATATATATAATATATATATACACATATATATATATATATAATATAATATATATATATATCTATATATATATATATAATAAATATAGATATATATACACACATATATATAATATATAATAATATATATATAAATATATATATATATATAAAAAACAAACTAATAAATTCCAAGGACAGTACCGAGCACCACTCCAGTCCACTTCCATCAACTTACAGAACACTTGGGTTGCAATGACTGCAAAATATTCCATTATAAACAAAGCTTGCTCTTCTGTCATAGATTGTAGAAATAGGGAATAAGCAATTCATATCTGCAGTGTAGATAAACTGCCTAACATAACAGTATTGTGCTTGAGTGGGAATGGGGAAAAGAAAATGCTTCTCAAAATGAGCCTTCATCAAGCATATAGTCTCCAAGGGGGAACATTCTCCAATGGAGAAACTTACTAGCATATAACTCCCTGGTCAGATACCGATATTTCGAAATCCTTGATTGTTTTCTCCTCAGTGACCGCGAAAGTGTTAATTTGACTCCCTGCTTTCGGTTTGAAGTGGAATGCTAATCCCAGAAAAAGGCTGTGGGTAGGCAATAACCTTAGTATGTTTGTTGACGCAGATC
>JAFLJL010014162.1:22500-25000 GCA_018398815.1 Conus ventricosus | reverse complement strand
TATGATCAGCAAGAACTAAAAATGGCGTACATATATTAGAAGAGAACTTGTTACAGAGTATAGATAAGGATGAGGTATATGTGATGGTGTGCGGAGATATGAATGCGAGAACGGGATCGGAGCAAGTACGACTGGAGAGCATGATCAGTTTTTTGCCCAGTGATGAAAGCGAGGATGATGTGAAAGAAAGTGGTAGGCGTGTTTCAAAGGATTTGGTGGTGAATAATTTCGGTAAATCGCTGTTGGATTTTTGTTTCTTACTTGATTTGAGTATTATTAATGGGTCTTGTGCCAATGACCAGAATGGTGAATTTACGTTTGTGTCACCCCAGGGAAACAGTGTTATCGACTATTTTATTGTTTCAGAAGAGTTATCGGATATGTGTAATTTACAAGTTGGGGAGAGTTTATACTCTTGGCATCTACCAGTCGAATTGTCCTGGAGAAGTTGTTTGAGTGAAGGTTGTGTGCCCCAGTTACCGCAGTCTGAACACATAGAAGAAGAAAAGGTAGTGTGGTCTGAAGAGTATTGTGGGTTGTACAAAGAGGAAATGGAATCTGATGAGTTTAAAGAGTGTTTAAATACAGCACGACTGATTCTTGCCACGGATGTTAACAGGGCGACCGACATTTTAATAAGTGCAATGTATGGGGCTGCAGCGTCTAATGGTTAGGGGGGTTGGGAGAAAGAAAAAATGGTGCAATGATTGGTTTGACTTTGAGTGCGAACAGAAGAAAAGGACTGTCTTACGACTTCTGAGATCTTTTCGGAGAGCAAAATTACCTGAATACAAAGCACTGCAAAAAGAAGCTTACATAAAAGAAAGGAAAGAGTATGGTCAATTGAAAAGAGAGAAAAAGAGGTTGTCTAATGAAACGAAAATTAAGAAGCTTAAAGACTCAATCTGCGATCCAAAACTTTTCTGGTCAACAATAAGAACTGTTGGCAGGAAAGGCATGGTTTTTAATGAGATTAGCAGCCAACAGTGGTACGACCATTTCTCCAGTGTTTTCAGTGACTTCGAAAGTACGCATGTACATGAAGTTACTGAATACGATGAGCTAGCGGAGGGGGGAAACGAAGAGCCACTCTTTAATGATCCAATCACTAAACAAGAGGTCGTAAATGGAATAAAAAACCTGAAAAAAGGAAAACGTCCTGGTCCGGACAAAGTCATAGCTGACATGTTTAAACATTCAAGCGCAGTGGTAGTGGACTTTCTGGTTGAACTACTCAAGGCTATTTTGATAGTGGAATGTTCCCCAGTGAATGGTCTAAATCTATAATCATACCAATTCATAAAAAGGGAGACACAAATAACCCAGACAACTATAGAGGGGTGGCTCTAACAAACGTGGTAAGTAAAATTTACACAAATATTTTAAACAAACGACTGACTAAATGGGTAGAAATCGAAGAAACAATAATAGAAGAACAAGCAGGTTTTAGGAAAGACTATAGCACGATAGATCACATCTTTACTTTATACGCACTTGTCCAGAAGTATCTACTCCGAAATGCTAAATTATATGTAGCCTTTGTTGACTTTAGAAAAGCCTTCGATTCAGTGAACAGGAACATTCTTTGGGATATTTTGAGAAATAATGGCATTAACGGGAAAATGTATAAGGCACTTAGAGGAGTGTACGATTCTGTAGTGGCTTGCGTACGTGATAAGGGTAAATTATCAGATTACTTTGACTGTCCGCGTGGTGTAAAGCAGGGATGCTTACTAAGCCCTCAGCTTTTCTCATTTTTCATCAACGAATTAGCGATAGAGATCAACAAACGAGGCAGACACGGTATTCAAATGATACCAGATGCTATTGAAATCTTCCTGATGTTGTTTGCAGATGATGTTGTTTTGCTTTCTGATACGATAATTGGTTTACAAAACCAGTTGACAGCATTAAAAGGAGAAGCAGATCGGTTGCAATTAGTTGTTAATCTGGAAAAAACAAATATTATGATTTTTAGAATGGGGGGTCATCTTTCTAGACACGAAAAATGGTGGTACGGTAACACAGAAGTAAAAGTGACAAACAGTTATAAATACCTCGGTCTAATATTCACAACCAAGCTCAGTCTTAATGCAGGTTTGACAGAAATGTGTAGAAAAGGAAAGAGAGGGGTGATTGAAATTCTTAGAACATTGAGAAAATTAGATTCAGTTGAACCATCGATTTTCTGGAAACTTTTCGACACTCAGATAACACCCATATTAACATATGCAGCAGAGGTGTGGGGGGTGCCGGTCAACAACGAAATAGAAAGTGTCCATACATTTGCAATCAAGCGTTTCCTAAGTGTTCCCTTACATTCTTCTAACAAAATGGTTTATGCGGAAACTGGAAGGTATCCCCTATATATACATACCTATATAAAATTTATCAAATACTGGTTGAAACTGTTAAAACTACCTTACACAAGGTTATGTAAACAGGCGTACAAAATGTTGTTACAACAGCATGAGAATGGAAAGGTTAACTGGGTATCCAA
>JAFLJL010014162.1:0-12500 GCA_018398815.1 Conus ventricosus | reverse complement strand
TGGCACCACTCTGCTGATGACGTCACAGACACACCCAGCCTGTACTGACAGGAAGTCATGGCACCACTGTGCTGATGACGTCACAGACACACCCAGCCTGTACTGACAGGAAGTCACGGCACCACTCTGCCGATGACGTCACAGACACACACCCAGCCTGTACTGACAGTTCCTGACAGGAAGCCATGGCACCACTCTGCTGATGACGTCACAGACACACCCAGCCTGTACTGACAGGAAGTCATGGCACCACTCTGCTGATGACGTCACAGACACACCCAGCCTGTACTGACAGGAAGTCACGGCACCACTGTGCTGATGACGTCACAGACGCACACCCAGCCTGTACTGACAGGAAGTCACGGCACCACTGTGCTGATGACGTCACAGACACACACCCAGCCTGTACTGACAGGAAGTCACGGCACCGCTCTGCTGATGACGTCACAGACACACACCCAGCCTGTGCTGACAGGAAGTCACGGCACCACTCTGCTGATGACGTCACAGACACACACCCAGCCTGCACTGACAGTTCCTGACAGGAAGTCACGGCACCACTCTGCTGATGACACCACAGACACACACCCAGCCTGTACTGACAGGAAGTCACGGCACCACTCTGCTGATGACGTCACAGACACACACCCAGCCTGTACTGACAGTTCCTGACAGGAAGTCACGGCACCACTCTGCTGATGACCAGGCTGACAACCTCAGTCGGACACAGACCAGACAAATGAAGTCAGCATGATTCACTGTCTGCTCGTGCTTCCTGCCTCCAGCTGAACGGTGATGTTGCCCAGGGGCAGGCCAAATGATATTGCAATGTGAGGCGACTGCAGGCGGATATCTGAACACATCTTAAGAAGTTTCAATCATACATCCGCCAAACATGAACAAACGAATCACAAGACAAAACACGACGCGTTTCGACCTCTTAGGTCTTCTTCAGCAAGAAAAACAACTCTCTTCCTCTCTCTCTCTCTCTCTCTCTCTCTCTCTCTCTCTCTCTTTATGTGTGTGTGTGTGTGTGTGAGGTAAGACAGACCAATGTAAACGGACGTCCATGCCCACACAGTCCTGCCCTCAGGGCTGCCCTCCTCTGACCACATAACGGCACTGAGGGAGAGGGCAGGGAGGGATGGAGACTTGGGGCCTGGGAGTGGGCCCCCTGCACTTTAGCTTACCAATTCCATTGATGATGTCAGCTTCATTCATGGATTGCCCAGGCAGCAGACGGCCGTTTCTGTCGTTTTGGATCATGTGTTTGCCTGCATGGCTGAGTGTGTGTGTGTGTGTGTGTGTGTGTGTGTGTGTGTGTGTGTGTGTGTGTGTGTATGTGTGTGTGTGTGTGTGTGTGTGTGTGTGTGTGTGTGTGTGTGTGTGTGTGTGAGTGTGTGTGTGTGTGTGTGTGTGTGTGTGTGTGTGTGTGTGTGAGTGTGTGTGGTGTGTGTGTGTGTGTGTGTGTGTGTGTGTGTGTGTGTGCGTGCGTGCGTGCGTGCGTGCGTGCGTGCGTGCGTGCGTGCCTGTGCGTGTGTGTGTGTGTGTGTGTGTGTGTGTGTGTGAGTGAGACATTCTCCGTTGCATCAGTCTCATCCTCTGAGCAGATGATGCGGGCAGCTGGAGTGTCAAAGGCAGCATGGGGCGTTTGGCGCCTCATCAGCTGGAGTGTCAAAGGGAGCATGGGGCGTTTGGCGCCTCATCAGCTGGAGTGTCAAAGGGAGCATGGGGCGTTTGGCGCCTCATCAGCTGGAGTGTCAAAGGCAGCATGGGGCGTTTGGCGCCTCATCAGCTGGAGTGTCAAAGGGAGCATGGGGCGTTTGGCGCCTCATCAGCTGGAGTGTCAAAGGGAGCATGGGGCGTTTGGCGCCTCATCTTCAGCAGTCGCAGGGAACCTTTTTCTCCCCAGAGATTAGCCACAATGCATCATTAGTAAAACGTGTGTGTATGGGGGGTGGGGAGAGAGGGGGAGTGTAGAGTGGTAATGGAGGGTGGTGGAAGGCACAATGATAAACACAACAAAGAGCTGTAATTAGTGATGTGGGAAGTGAGCTTGTGCGTGTCCACGAGAGTGCATCATTAGTAAAACGTGTGTGTATCGGGGTGGTGGTGAAGGTGTGGGTGGTGGAGTGTAGAGTGGTAGTGGAGGGCGGTTGAAGGCACAATGATAAACACAACAAAGAGCTGTAATTAGTGATGTGGGAAGTGAGCTTGTGTGTGTCCACGACAGTCATGTGTCAGAGTTCTCTCTCTCTCTCTCTCTCTCTCTCTCTCTCTCTCTCTCTCTCTCTCTCTCTCTCTTTAGCGTAAAACCTCTCTCTCTCTCTCTCTCTCTCTCTCTCTCTCTCTCTCTCTTAGCGTAAAACCAAAGCATCATGAACCTACAGAAAAAGTGCCCTTTGATCTTTTGCGGACTGAACATGTCACCTTCTGATGGCCACCTTTGACCCCTGACCCCTGCAACACGTTGCTTACCTCAGGCTGTGCGTGCGTGGCACGTGCACGGTGTGGAGAGAGGCAGGGCTGATGGATGGCCGTACAGGCGTTGCCACTTTTCGCCTGTCCAACACACACACACACACACACACAACATATCTGGACAGACAGGCAGAGAAGGAAGGAAGATGGGCCACGCCATTGTTCGATACACCGTTCACCTTCACAGAGAAGTTGGCTTCAGTTGGAAAGTTGAACTGACTTTGTAACAGGTCGCTTTGACGTCAATCCACTGTTAATATCAAAAGTTTGAGCAAAAAAAAGGACATTCTTTTATGTTTGATTTACCATCACACCAGGTAGGGAGGGCTATTATAGTGAAGACTACCCATCGACAATGAAACTTTACTCAGTTCAAAGCAAAAAAAACGTATCGCTCTCTTATATATGCGGGGGGGGGGGGGGGGGGGGGGGGGAGGTTGCTGGGAAGGGCACATGATGGTGGAGCCACTGAATTGTTGTTTCAAAGGCTGACTGTATTTGACATCTTTTGAGCGTGAGTGATTAGTTGATGGGGAGGAGGGGGGTGTTTGTATGGAGTTATTGTACCAGTTGTTATTTTTAATTCACTGTGTTTGTGACTTGTTGCTGTGAGTTACTTTTTGCATTATGTGGCATTTGCTGTAGCCGACCCTGTAACTTTAGCCACTGGAAGAAAAGGGCCTCTTTGTATGTGTTTGCATGTAAACATGCATGCATAAGTGCATGCTTAAGTACATGTGCGTCTGTATACTTATGTGCTTTTCATGTATGTTATTTGTCGTGTTTGTGTGTTCCATGTGACGTTAGCCTCACCATCAAGGCATGTGACGCTCCAATCACATGTAGTTAGTAATCAATCAAGACCCATGATATCCATTTTCCCATGCCACTAATGAAAAAGGAAAGAATATTCGTGTGGCTTGACTAGTGTATATCGGGGCCCCAAACATAATTGTGAGTTTATACACATTCAAGAAACAGGGGTGGTCATGGGGTGAAGTGACCACTGAGAGATAGTTTACAAGGGATGGTAAGGTGATGGTCATATGTGTTTTGAAACTGGAGTATGAACTCACCTAGGAGGAAGGAGGGAAAAGAATCAGTTTTAACCCAAGCAGATGGCCTAGCTCTGAGACTCGAACCTGTCAGGACGGTCTGCCGTCCTCTCTGCTGACTAGTCATTACCAGAGTGACGATAGATAGTTGGGAAAACAGTAAAGGGGAAAACTTAAGAAAAGTGAAAGAAAGTAGTAATATGTTGAATTAAGAAGGGGTGTTCATTACACGAAAATTATTCGTGTTTCAAGCCCATTTACCCCATTTTACCCTTGCCCATTCACCCTTCACCTATTACACACCTTGTGAGGTGGTTGAAGATGGCCATGGTGTGAGGAACACTACCGGTAGGCAGCCCCAGGACTCCAGGGAGAGGAGTCGGGAGCTCGCTCAACTCTCAAGGGACAGGAGAAGACGAGGGAGAGGGAGTTGGAACTTCATCTCTCCCGTGACAAGAAGATCGAGGGAGAGGAGTCGTCGTAGTTCATATCTCCTGGACGGGAGAAAATCGAGGGGGCGAGACGATGGTCTGAGAGAGACAGGGAATCATGAAGGATGTGAGGCGAGTCGTAATTCGGATGGCAGGCATAGAATCAAGGTGTGAGAGAATCATTTATTTCATGGTCTGGAGTTTGTGGGCCAATGTTGTGTGGAGGCCGTGACTTAGGAAGTCTTGAAGTGAGTGAGGATAGTTTAGCCTCTCATTGGACAAAGAGTGCTACCTGTATAAATTTGTTTTATAACGTGTTTGATTGTGATTTAGTAAGAGTTTTCCCGAAGGCAGAGGGGGGAGGGAAGTAAAAACATTCGGTAGTGCGCCTTTTGGTTGATTGGAAGGATTGAGTGTGGTATGGAGTAAATGCTGTCATGAATGCTCGAGAGCAAAATAGACAGTGATGTCAGTGGTGAACCCGACTCCAGTTTCAACGACGTAGCTGCCGTTTTGTTTTCCACTAGAAAAAAAAGAAGAAATATTACTATGTGTACCTTCAGAGGGAAGGATTCTATCTTGTGCCCTTGGGCCTGAGAAAAAAAAAAAGATTTTGATTTGTACCCTAAAGGGGTTTGAGGGAAGAAAAAAAAAAGAATAAAACAGATTTTTGATTTGTCCCACTCAAGGTTTGGGAGGGAAAGAAACAAAGAAAAGTAATTAGTTAATTATTTATCTGTGTATAATATTTGCATTTGATGTTTTTTTTCCTATTTCTATATGTGTTTCGGGTGTGTTTACATTTCTTTTGTTTGCTCTACTCATTAGTTTCTTTTTTTGAGAGGATTTTTCTTTTTCGACCCTTCCCCACCTCAGGACCCGATAGCTCAACCTCCTCTTGCTCGTGCCTCGGCAGCAAGGGCGGCAGGGCGTTGAGGATTCGCCTGTCCTTCCCCCTAGAGTTTTAGATTTTTTGTCCCCTTCCCCCGGACTGATAGCCCAACATCTTCCTGCGTTTAGCAGGCGGGGCATGGCGTTGGGGAGTCAATAGTACCTTCCATTCTCATAAATATATTTTTCATTTCCATTTCCCTATTGTTTACAGTCTGATTTTTCATTGACCCCAGAGTGTGGGATCAAAATTCTCCTACGTCAGCTAATACGTTGTAGGTGGTCGAGTTGATTACCGCTCAGCCACAATTAAACATCTTTATCTTTTGTTTATATTTTTTTATGGGTGTGGTCTGCGAGATTTTCTTTGAGTTTGGGTGATTCGTGCAGTTATTGATTGGATGTTAGTATTTTGTATTTATTAATGTAGTGTGGTGTAGTATTGTGCGGATGTGTTTTTCCCGTCTCCAGTTTAAGGGAGACAAGTGACCATAGGGTGCTGTCTGAGGGCTTCTTTTGCTTTTTTGATTTAATTCTTACTATCATGATCATGTGTATCCTTACATTCTTTCACCCTTTCAAAAACTCTTAAACCTTATCATACAAATAGCTACTATCTGTCTTTCTTTATACATTTTCATCTTTTAGTAAGGATTTTACGATTGTTTGTGTTTCTTCCATATTTTTAATTATTTGTGCTTCCATTTGTTTGGAAATTTATATTCACTTAAGCGTATAGGCGAGATACATTTGTTTGTAAAATTCATTTGAAATTCAAGTAAGAAAGAAAGACTGACAATCAAGACATCTTATAGAACTAAAACTTATAAAGATATTTATTTTAACGAAAACTTTATTGTGTTTTTTCCTTTCTTAGGAAATACAGATTTGCATTGCAACTTCATTTTTTTTTTTAATTCAAATTGATAGCAGTTTGCAATTTATTTTTGGAAAAAAAATACATTCCTTGGATTACATATCTACCAGTTTAAGTAAGCTGTTTTTTGTTTACACCGGAAATCTGGAAAATTGAATTCTTTATTGCTATGCTCTATTTTTAAATTACATTTTGTGAAACAATTTAGCATCATCATATATTGCCTTATTTTTATTCATACTTAGAGATTGTTTTGTGTTTATATCTGTTTGAAGGTTCATCTATGGATGATTTTGATAAATTGTTTATAACAGCGGAACGCTTGCGGTTTTGATGGAGGAAAAAACTTACCAACTTGTGCATACCATGCAGAGATAGGGCAGACAAGGCTAGACTGAGGGGAAGCTGAGAAAATTAAATACATGAGGGAAGCTGAGAAAAATAGACTACAGAGGGAAGCTGGAACATTGAAGAAAAAAGATTACAGAGGGGAAGCCTGAATTTGAAGAAAAAAAGATTACAGAGGGAAGATGAAGCCTGAAGAAACACAACAGATCATTTAAGTCTGATGCAGTTAGAAATAGAGCACTGATGCTGAAATTAAAAGGAATCCAGGCATCGAGAGAACCTCACAGTTCGGCTTTCCGCAAGCGCACCCCTTTTCAAAAACCCCAAAAGCGGCATAAATTCCAAAAGTTGCCGCCTTTCGAGGGGAAAAACGGATGACATCGTTAGTTTTCTTTTTCGCTTTTGAAAGTCACGCCAACGTCTTGTGGTGGCCAAAGGAATACGCGGACATTGTATATTGCGTAGTTGTTTTAAGGGTAGCGCTTTGACACTGTACATCACTTGCAGCGAAACAAAATTTAACTTGGGATCTGTTGAAAGAAGGAAACTCCTCAAGAAATTTCAAAGTTCTGATGATCGTTTTCCGCGAACGTTTCCGTTCTGCTGAAGCCTGAAATGGACGAATCGTTTCGTACGTTTCTGATCCCGTCTGAGTTCATTGTTTGGATAGATGGATAGACTTATCTAAAACGACAAAACTTTTCAATCACTGCGAGATTCCTCTTAGAGAACAACTTTTCCAGAGCTGTGAGCAAAGATCTGGCCCTCTTCCTTAAAGAAAGGCATTTGAAAACGTTGAGGGAAATGTGTCAGATGGCTGATCATATTGTATAAGCTCACCCAGATAAAGGGCGTGGCTAGGAAAGGAGAATTTTCCATTCTTGAGTTATCCAGAGTCATGTAATATCCCATCAGGGACAGGGAGGATGTTACAGGAAAGGAAATCGTGGGTCCATTTCTGAGGTCCTCAAGGATATACCTATCTTGGAACGGACAGGGATCTTTCCGCGGTTCGAGTGACTTTCATCAGTAACACGTTACTCACAGCCGAATAAACCCGTTGCTTATCCAGCAACGTCCGAGGTCGTGGACAACGACCACCGCGAAGACCTTTGGGCCTGGTTCGTGGACTGACCGACAGTTCACAAAATCAGTCCAGCTGCCCGATCGCACCAATCGCGATTGTTTTTATTGCGATTGCAAGTTCCAATGAAAGGAATTGCCCTTTCAACCAAATGATTCAAAATCCGCATTAGTCTTACAATGATTTGTGAAGAAGGAATTGTTTTGGCACAGTATCAATCGGGTGATGGACTGTGTTAGAAAACAGGAGCCATCCAATGGATGCAGGCTTTGGTTTTGCGAGACACTGGGCTGACACAAATGGTGGTTGTAACGGAAATCTTTTCGTGCTTAAAATAAGTATTCCTCAAACTGTCAAATGGGTAGGTGTTTGGAGCAAGATTGAAACGTTTCGCTGGCGAAAATTTCAGTCCGATTAACCGTTACTACTACGGTTTCCTTACCGCCACCCTGTGTTCATTGATAACCCAAGTCTGCGACCGTGATCGATGGGCAATTTGCCAGGTGTTTCGATACAGTTCATGGTGGTATGGAGGATCGTTTGTTCCTTGTCTTGTGTGTACTAGATCAACGTCATAGAGCGGGAAGGCTACCAAAGACGCTCTAAAAGTCTAAAAATGGATGAACTCCAGATTTTCCCCAGATGATTTAAAGAAATGCAGGAAAGACGAGACGAGACGACAATACTTTCTGCTGCCTAAACAGACTGTCACTGACGTAACAACGACAAACCAAACGTACATCACTGGACTCTGACATTCTCTACAGATGTGTACCTGGACAGGACAACAAACAAGTTGTCGTTCCAAAAACCTCTTAGAGAGACCAGTACTACAAACCGCGCTAATGATGCATTGTTCGCTGGTCTCGGTGGAATCAAAAGAAACATTAAAGACGAGTTCTGATTCTTTTTTATTGTACAGGTGTCAACAAAGGAAGTTACAGACATACTGCCGCCTCATGTGAATCTGCACAAAAAGACATCTCAGAAAGGTTCGCGCTCCCCCATGTGCCAGCTTTGCACAAAATGCCTCTCATTACCGTTTCCCATTTCGGCAAGAGTGCGCTATTGTTCTTGTTGCGGCCTTTACACTGATTTTCCGGATATCGCTATATCCTAACTTTGGTGGATACAGCGACAAAGGTATCCAGAAGCCGAATTCACTGAAGAAATTGATACAACGTGTCTGTCGATGACAGCTTACTTGCGATTTTTTTTTCCAGACGTGGGTCTTCCAGAAGAAATTCTATAGGATTGTGCGAAACGACAATTCATTTATGATCTAATGAGTGACAATTTACAGATGTTGTCAATCTCTTTCCCTTTCACCACGACCTATAATCCCCAATCGAATGGCATGGTTGGTTGATCGTTTTCTATGGAACGTTTGAAGTTCATGGTTGTGAAAGGTTGGCACGGCAGGAACACCATGAATGGGATCGTTTTCATACCGGCTTAGCTTTTTGCATACAGGAACTGCCGAACGAAACGCTGGGAATTTTCCACATTCGAGCTTCTTTCGGACACTCACCAAGGGGTCCTTTGGATCTATTGATGACACAATGGACGAAAAAAGACGGACATACTGAAGTAAAAACTGTTTACCATAGTTTATTGATACCTGCATAATCGTTTTGAAGGTGCATGTTGTGCTTGCTCAAACAGTCAGTGATGCATAGAAAAAGATGTGTACAAGGTCTTGCAGACAGAAAAGCAAAGGCAACGTTCTTCAGTGTAGGGGGCATAAAGTCCTTGCTACCTACTATATGATGAACATTAACAAGCCTTCCGGTGTTATGTGGAAGGGTCCCTTTTAAGGTGGTCGAAAAAATTCTCTTTGGCGGCCAGTTAATTATAAGATCAAATTGGCAAACTCTGAGAAAGGTATTTTCATGTGGAACATGTTGAAGAAGTATGTTGAACGTACAAATGTTGCCATCAAACCAGTCAGTTGAGTGGATATGTTGTGTCAGAGAAACTAAGTCCAACATGACAGACATTATCAAGTGATGAACTTGTACCCTATGTAACGGTACAGGACAGCATCAAAGTTTTTGGATATAAGAGCCACACATGTAGGAGTCAGTGTTAACATCTACATCTGCCAGATGATGTTGTAACCCTTCCTATTCTTTAGCCAACGGTTGAAACTCATGAGGATGTGGTTCTGTCGAAAAATGATTTGTTACAAGTCAAACAGAACAGCTCAAAGACATTTTGAAAGACTTTAAGGATGTGTTGACGGCTACCCCAGGTACGTAACTGGATTGAACCACATAGTATTCAGTTAACTTCAGAAATACAAGTGCGCGACCAGACATACCCCCTCCCATTTGCAAAAAAAGAGATGGTTGAGAGAGAAATCAATGTTAATCTGTACTTTCAAAGGTTAATAGTACCCTTCCTACATCTCCGTCAGCTCCACCCACGTTGTATTGGATGGACAAACCTGACGGTTCGGTGCGGTTCTGCATCGATATTACAGGAAACTAAACAAGATCAACTTGTGTTCGATGCGAGCCTATCCCAGACATTGAGTGCTTCTGTGTCAGCTCTCAGAGGCGAAAATTATTTGTTGAAAGGTATACTTGACTAAAGGAATTACAATTTACTGTGACCCAGTGCCCTGGAACACAAAAAAAAATGTTTCCATGGGGCCAGATTTATTGTCACGTTGTATGAATATTAATGGGACAAATGTAACTGTCGTCAAGGGAAGACTATTCCTGTCTTTTGTTCTTTCATAATGACTTACGGTGGCTGATCAACATTTGACAGTGCATTGATATCGATACTGAATCGATTTAAATAAATGTGGCATTTATGCTAATTTGCTTGTTGAAGTGCGAATATATTGTTTTACAAGCACAAAAAATACTTGTTGTTGATGTATTACCATATCTATTCTTTGCTTTATTATTTAGTAAACAATGAAAATTCATCATGTACTATTTATGTCTAACTTGCTTGTGTAGATGATTATATATCGTATGTGTGTGGAGCCAAATTACCACTTTAGAAATGTATATAACAATAAAAACTTGTTTTTTTAGCTTGTGACAATGAGACAAACCAATTCGTTTTCATTTGTACACTGTCACGACAATGGAAAAGCATGTGGACTTTTCAAAGACTATAAATTACTTCGTGGAATAAACTATGTTTAAACTATGTTTATTTTGTTTACATGTCTATTGTGAACATTTACACTTGGGAAATCATTCTCATTTTAATGAGGGTTCTTGAAACATTGGATGTGAGACAAAGATAAAGCGGAAAATATGTGCTTCACATCTTAATATTAAACCATTTGTACTTTGAATTGTTTATCAATAGTTGTTTTACTCCATGTAACTTGTGAAACATGTTTTTTGTGAGATGTGGTGATCATGATGATTTTTTTTTTAGAAAGTACCTGAAGTTTGAATAATGCTATTTATGGTGGATCATGATGATTGATTCAAATACCTTGGATTATTAATTTGGGAATCATGTGTGATGGGCACTACACATTTTGAGAAGCATGGTGAAGATGTGTTTACAGTGAAGTTGTATATCTTTAAAAAAAATTTCTGGAGAAAAATTTTTTCATCCCAGGTGGGGGCGTCGTCATGTGACGTAGGCCTTCACATTCAAGGGCATGTGACGCTCCATTCACTGAAGTTTGTAATCATGAATAATTTACCTTTGACAATAATGTAAGGATGAATATTCGTGTGGCTTGACAGTGTAGCGGGCGTCCCACAAAAATAAGTGTGAGTTATACTCATTCAAGAAAACAAGGCGTGGTCATTGGGTTGAAAGTGACCAATGAGAGATAGTCTTTAACAAGGGCTGGTAAGGTGCCTGGTCATGTGATTTGAACACTGAGTTTGACACTCACTAGAGGAGGAGAAAGAATCAGTTTAACCCAGCGATGGCCTAGAGACTCGAACTGTCAGGAAGGTGGTCCTCTCTGCTGACTAGTCAGTACCAGGTGAGCGATAGATAGTTGGGGAAGGATGCTAAGGGCGAAAACTAAAGAAATGAGAAAGAAAGAAGTCATAAGTTGAATATGAAGGTTACTTACACGAACCTTATTCGTGTTTAAGAAATTCACCCTTTTACCCTTCGCCCTTCACCCTTCACTTTAACACCGTGAGGTGCGTTGAAGATGGCCATGGTGTGAGGGACACACACACGGCTAGGGAAAGCCCCAGGAATTAAGGACTCCAGGGAGAGGACGTCGGGACGCTCGTCATCTCTCCTGGGACAGGACGGAGACCGGGGAGAGGAGTGGAAATCTTATCTCCAGTGACAAGGAAGGGGGGGGTGGGGGGAGAGTCGAGGGAAGAGGAGTACGGAAGTCATATCTACAGGACGGGCAGTAAATCGAGGGGCGAGACGATGTCTGAGAGAGCAGGAATCATGAACAGGATGAGGCGAGTGTAATTCGGATGCCAGGACATAGCATCAAGCGAGTGAGAGAATTCCATTTATTTTACTGCGTTGGACGTTTGTGGGCCAATGTTGTGTGGAGGCCTTGACTTATGAAGTCTTGAGTGAGTTAGTTTGCCTATCAGTGGAAAGAGTGCTCAAATGTATAAATTTGTTATAACGTGTTTTTGATGTGATTTAGAAGTGTATTTCACGAAGGATGAGGGGTGAAGAAGAAAAAACATTCGGTAGTGCGACTTTTGGTTGTATGGAAGGATGCGTGGGAGTATGGAGTAAATGCTGTAATGAATGCGCGTGCCAAAAAGTGACAGTGGGACAGTGGTTGTCTTGGGTGTGTGTGTGTCGATGTGTCGTGTGTGTGTATGTGTGTGTGTGTGTGTGTGTGTGTGTGTGTGTGTTTGTGTGTGGTGTGTGTGTGTGTGTGTGTGTGTGTGTCGTGCGCCGTGCGTGCGTGAGTGTGCCAGCCTCTCTCATAACAATCTTTAAAAGCAGTCATGATAAGGAAGCTGAGAATCACCAACCCAACTGTACTGTTGTTAATGATTGTCTATATGGAATGCAATTGACAGAAACAATTGAATAACAAATCAAGAGGTCAATCGCATACCATACATTCATCATGCACAGAGAGGGTTGGAGTTCTTATGTCACGAGTTGCAGTACCGTTATACCATACCCTAATTATGGCCCCAAGTTTCACTCTTATCCCTCAAAACAGATGCATGCCGACAATCTTTCTCTACCAACTGCCAGGGGAAGTTTACTAAAAATTGGGCCCCAGAATTCAATAGCCCAAACATGTATGACAGTGGAAAAAAAAAACAGACAGAAACGAAAATAAAATGCTGTTCTTTTTAAACGATCCAATTTCTATTAAGCATCTTTGCAGCCGTTGA
>JAFLJL010014161.1:29746-37246 GCA_018398815.1 Conus ventricosus | reverse complement strand
GGCTGTCGTAGTAATAAAACTTGTTCAAAAAAAAAAAAGAGATATAATGGCGGAAGAAAAAAACCCTATTGAACAACAATTAGAGTTGAGGGGGTTTCGAAGAAGGAGTTCGCTGAATTGAAAGAGCTAGTTATGAAGAACAGTTTTTGTCAGGTTGCGGCCCTGAGTTAACCATACATTTGAAAGAGAGACAGCCAGAGACAGCAGGAGAGTTGTTGAAGTTCGCAGAGGGTATAGAGAGGCACGTCTGGGCACTAAGGTGCAGGAAAAAACAGGTGCCAGGCACAGGTGAGAAGAGTGCAAGGAGACTAGGGGAGTTTTCTGCAAAGTCTGCAAACCCAGGGGTGGAGCAGAAGGAAGGGCAAAAGGACATTAGGTTTCATTTGTCACAGGAAGGGACATGTGGCTAGGGATTGTGCATGAGGTTCCAGAAGGCAGCAGCCTTGCAAGAGGGGGGATAAGGGTCGTCAAGGGAAACGACCTGCAGTGGAACCAAAGGGATTCAGTCTGAAGAGGGTGGAGTGCACCCTATGGCTAGCACTGGACGCAGTCAGTGTCAGGGATGGAGGGCACTAGGCTGAGGGTTCGTTACCAGTGGAAGAAGGGTGGATTGGGCAGCAGAGGGTGAAAGTGTTACGAGACACTGGTTGTTATGCGGTTGTAGTACGAACAACGCTGGCGATAAAGGGGATTTGACAGGGCAAATCCAGACCTGTACTCTAATCGAGGGCACTGTGAGGGAGTTTCCAGTTGCTAAGATAGAAGAAAGTACCCCTTACTTCTCAGGCGAGTTGTCTGCTTTGGGGTGATGGAGAAAACCCCTTCATGATTTGATCATTGGAAATATTCCGGGGGCAAGGGATCCAGGGGACCCTGAGTTGTTGACTGCTACAGGGGCAGCAGTTCAGACACGGAGCAAGAAGGGGAAAAGGTTGTTAAACCGTTAGTTGTTCCAGGAAGGAAGTCGGCATAGACGTGTCGCCTGATGGTTTAGGGCAGCGCAGGAAAAAGACCCTTCGCTCGTGAAGTCTTGGGAGTTGGCAGAGGTGGAGAGAAACAGGAGGTTAGGGGAGGTGAGACAGAATTTCTTGTGAAAGGCGGGCTGTTGTTACCGAGTGTTCACCAAGGGAAGACAGGTAAGGTGACCAAATCATTTAAAGAGGTACCAGCGTGTTATCGTGACCTGTCATGTCAGTGGGTCACGAGTCGCTCATGGGGGGTATCTCCGGCACCAGCAAAACAGCGAAACCGAGTCTTTGATGATTTTCATTGGCCAGGAGCAATGGCAGACAAAAAGGGTTCTGCATGTCATGTGATGTGTGTCAAAGGTCAGCCACAAGAGGGGTGAAGAGGAAGGCGCTCTTAAACATCCCCTTTAATTGACACACCGTTCAGGAGAGTGGCTGTTGATCTGATTGGCCAATCGCGCCTGTTCCAAAGGTGGGCACAGGTATGTGTTGACGCTTGTGGACTACGCGACCAGATACCAGAAGCGGTTGCATTGAAAGGCGTGGGATACGCAAACAGGTCGCTGAAGGGCTGGTAGACATCTTCTTCGCGTGGGTGTGCCAGCACAAAATTTCAGTGACAGGGGGTCACAGTTCACCTCAGGCGTGATGAGGGAGGTCAACAGGCTGCTAGGGATCACACAGCTGCTCACTACCCCATACCATCCACAATGCAATGGCTTGGTGGAATGATTCACGGTGTGCTGAAGGGCATTTTAAAGAAGCTCTGTGAGGAAAGGCCAGCAGATTGGGACCGCTATTCCAGCGGCACTGTTTCCCTACAGAGAAGCCCCTCGGAAAGCACAGCTTTTCGCCATTGAGCTGCTGTATGGGCGACAGTTCGGGCCCGGTGTGCATTCTCAAAGAGCTGGGTCCGGTGAACAGGAGTCAGAAGAGGTCAAAACCACCTATCAGTATGTGGTGGACCTACGCATAGGCTCGAGGAGACATGTAAGGTCGCAAGGGAGAGTTTGAAGGAGGCTAGGGTCGCCCAGAAAAAGAAATATGACAGGAAGGTGAGGAAGCAATTCCTCAAGGTGGGAGATCAAGCCCTGTTACTGCTTCCCACGGATCCAACAAGCTGTGATGCATTGGAAGGGACCATTCACCATCTTTGGGAAAAGGTAGATCAGGACTACCAAATCGATGGGGGAAAGGGAAACCCCAAACTTTTCCATGCAAATCTACTCCGCAAATATATTCAGCGTGAGACTCAGCACTGGGCAGCAGAATCATTGATGGAGGTGAGGGAGACCCAGCAGAAAAGGGGAGATTTTGTTGCCTGAGTTTCCAGGAAAAGGGAGTCATACAGGGATGTGTCACTGTATGAAGGGCTAGACAGTAGGAGACAAGAGGAAGTTGGGGGCTCCTAGAACAGTATAGGGGTCCCTGACTGATAAACCAGGCAGGAAAACTCTAGGGGACATGTACGGTGGAGTTAACGTCACAGAAACCGTACATGTGAAAGCCTACCCGATCCCATATGCCACCAAGCAAGTGATCGAGGAGGAGGTAGAAAAAGATGTTGGCCCTTGGGGTGATTGAACCGCCAAATCATCATATAGTGCACCCGTCGTCTTAGTGAGGAAAAAGTCAGGTGAGCATCGATTCTGTGTCGACATAGACGTCTGAACAGTTTTCACCAAGGTCGATGCAGAGGTCTACCAAACATGGAAGACCTGTCGCTCAGATCGCCAAAAGCAAGAGCCAGTATTTCACCAGGATCGATCTGAGCAAGGGTTACTGGCAAATAGCCTTGAGTGAGGACCCCAAAGAAGTCACAGCATTCTCCACTCCTAGGGGGCTATACCAGTGGCGAGTACTCCCTTTTGGGATGGTCAACGCACCTGCAGTCTTCTCTCGATGATGAGGGAAGCTATTGACGGGATTGGAAGGTGTTGTGAATTTCAGGATGCATTTGATAGCACCCGGGAAACATGGGAGGAGCATATGAGGCAGTAGGAGCAGTTTTGGGAGGTTGAGACAAGCCAATCTCACAGCCAGACCAACAAAGTGCCGGGTTTGGTTTTCCAAGCCTGGAGTTCCTAGGTTTTGTTGTCGGAGGCGACACAAAGCAGCCAGAAAGGGAAAGGTGGAGAAGATGATGAATTCAGAGAGACCAAAAGACCAAAACAGAAGTCAGGAGTTGCTAGGTTTTATTGGGTTCTATAGGGAGTTTGTTCCCAATTTGCAGCAATCACGAGTCCTCTCAGTGATTTGGTCAAGGCAGGGAAACCGGCAGTGGTCGAGTGGTCAGACGCTGCCAGAGCCAAGCACTGCAGACGGTTTTGGGAAAGGGACTAGGTTCCCGTCCCATCTTGAAGCTACCAGATATGTCCAAACCATTTTTGTTGCGGACAGATGCATCAGGCGGGGGGGATGGGTGCAGTATTGCTGCAGGAGCATGAGGGGTCGAGTTTCCTGTGAGGTATGCCAGCAGGAAAGTTGACAAGTGTGAAGAAGGGTACGCAACTGTAGAGAAGGAGTGTTTAGCTGTCGTGTGGGCCGTGCAGAATTTCCCAAAAATATTTGTAGGGAAAGAGTTCGGATAGAGACAGATCACCAACCACTCAAATTCCTGCAAGAGGCACAGCTGAAAAACAGCAGGGTTCTGCGTTGGGCAATGGCACTGCAGCCCTACAGGTACCGAGTGCAGTACATCCCAGGTCGACAGAAGTCGGAGCTGACTATTTAAGCGCGTAGTCTAGCAAGCTGCAACTCAGTGGAAGTCAGTCATATCCGGGGTGCTTTGTTGATAATATGTGTTGATCACAGTTATGTTGATTGGATATGGGTTCATTCCCAGTTGGCTATGGTTCATATTTTTTTTTGTGTGAACTTGTTCATATTTCTTTGTGAGACTTGTTCATGTGAATGTAGTTTATGCTTGGAGCATACAAATCGCTTGTGTAGTGATGCATTATTTGCAATAAGTGAGGATGGAGATTCCTCGTGAAGTGTCATGGATCGTGATCATATTATATTGTGCTTTTCATTTAAAAATTGTGAAGAGAAGATTATGGCAAATCCGCAGGTAGGGGGATTGCTAGGTGCGCACAGAGGTCGTTATAAAATGAGTTGAAATAACGCAAGAGCGCCGTCAATGATAACTCATTGGAGTGGTATTCACTAATGATATATTTTATAACTTATAAAACGTTGTTGTAAAATATTTTTTTTTAAACTTTGCGCGTGTAGCTGTGTGTCAGCAAATTCGGTTGTTGTCTTTTTTGTACCGTTTTTTTTGAGACAATGCGGTGCTAGTCTTTTGCAAGGGGGAAATTGTCACGGTCAAAAAATTTACACAACCAAAGTGTGGTCAGTCGTCGGCCACTCCAATGGACATAAGTCCAAACTCAAACATTCTAGGCGTCAGAATGACGGGCCCTAGGTCGGGTCCGGCCAATTAAGCATAGGGGAGGGCTCCCAGAGACGTTCTGTCCCGCCAGACGACTAAGCGGCTTTGACCGACGCCTCGAAGTCTGGCCAGACGGACCTCAGTGCCTGGGCCAGCCTTATTCCGGCCAATTTGTGGAACCAACGTCATTGTTGTCGGACGTCGCAAAGGTTAAAGCAGGAAAGGGAGAGGGAGAAAGGGAGTGTGTGGTGGGGGTGAATCTAGCTAATCAATTAAATGACCAATTGACCACCCCAGAGAGTAAGGCGTGTAGACGGACTGTCATGATTTGAACATCCAATGGAATTAGAGGGGGGTAACTTCGGGTGTCAGGGCGGTAAAAATATGACCAATGGTACTGGCCCCTTTGGGCACGGGGTTAAGCATAAAAGGGAAAGTGTGAGGGAGAGAGAGGGGAGGAGGAGAAAACGAACAGGGCAGAGAGAGAGAGGGAGAAGTTCGGGGGGAGTGGGTCCCGCCTACAGGAAGGCAGGGAGATGAGAACGACAGAGACAGAGAGATGAGGAGGTTTTGGGTGTAGTCTCTGCATGAGGGAAAAGGCAGAGAGATGAAGAGAGGAGAGAAAAGAGGGGGAAACGAAGAGGAGAAACAGAGAGTGGGAGAGGTTCTAGGTCTGCTTGAGAGAAAAGCAGAGAGATGAGGGGAGGAGAGAAGAGAACCAAGTTTAGAGATTAGCATGAGTAGTCTGCAGAGGAAGGACTGAGGAGATGTGGAGAGAGGAGAGAGAGTTGCTAATTTATGAAGAAGAAAAGAAAGAAAAGAAAAAAAAAAAAAGAAAAGCAACCATGTCCATTTGATAAGAGCAGACTAGAAGAGAGAGAGAGAGAGAGAGAGTGCAAAAGCGTTTAATGCAGGAAGAAAGAAAGGAGAACAGATCGATGTTGTAGTCATGTTCTACCTAACCGGGGTTCGACCTCCCTACCCGGCAGCGTCACTTCGCCAAGCGAACCCAGACCAACGCCAACAGTCTCACCTGACCCGGGGGCCCTCAGACCAACACCAGTTTCCGGCAGTTGTGGGCGTGTTGTGAAAGTGCAGTGAAAAGAAAAAGAAAAAAAAAAAAAAGACAGTGATTCGTGAATAGTTAAGATCACCGGCCAGGTAAAGTAGAAATCTGTTTATACCCGGGTTTGTTAATGATGTTTTAGATAAATGATTTGTGAAGTTCAGGAAAAAGAGAATGTTTTATTTCATTTGAAATTTCCCTATGCATTGATGTTTCGTTCTATGATCATGTGTAGTAAAGTTATAGACTTTACTAGTGGTTTGATGTGACGAATGCATGATATATGAATGAGATCGTAAGCAAGCTGTGAGTGTGTTGGGTGTCGTAGTCCTTCCTCCATCGACACACCCGAGGTTGACAAGCACACACACACACAGCACACAAAACACACACAACCACATACACACACACGCGCGCGCGCGTGCACGCACACACACACACACACACACACACACACACACACACACACACACCACACAACAACACACCCCACATATAAACATATAAGCACACACACCACACACACCACACACACACCCCACACACACACACACACCAAACCCTTTTTATTATTACATGCATTTGGGGCTGGGTTTCCCGGCAGATCTGGCTCGTGAGGGCCTACATGCTCTCTCCCCTCCTACTCCTCCCTCTCTTCATCTCCGTCACTCGCACTTGTAAACACTTGACCTCCCCCCTCCCTCCCTCAGTCAACTACGTCGCCCTTTTCCCCTCCCCTGTCTGAACCTCCCGTGAAAACCTGTTTCGCCAGGGCCTTCACCTCCGTCTCACACACACACAGACGCACACAGAACACAACTTATGCACACCCCATACACCACAAACTTATGCATACACGCATAGACACAGACACACACACACATTCGAACTCACTCCCCTCCTCCCATTTACCCGCCTCCCCACCACCACCACCACCAACCCACCCACACCTGCTCCCTCCCCTTCCCTCCAAAAACGTTTTCCTCCTTTCTATCCCCCCCCATCCGCCACTAACCCTCCCCCCCCCCCACCGCCCGGCCGGGGCCCGGCCCCTTTCCCCCCCCCCTCCCCCCCACACTAACCCCCTCCCACCCCCTCCCCCCACCCCCGCGCACCCGTTTCTCCACGTTGGTAATGGACTGTTCCGGTGGATCTGTCGGGTGAGCGCCTGCATGGCGGTGACGGAGGCCCCCAGCGAGTGGTTGGCCCAGATGATGAGGGGGTGCCCCAGTCGCGGAACGTCTGGGTCGGCGTCGTGTGGTACGTCGTGGGCACCAACACCACGGGGCCTGTGGCGTAGCACAGAGGGGAGAGAGAGAGAGAGGAAGAGAGGAGGAGGGGGGAGGGACAGAGAGAGAGAGAGAGAGAGAGAGAGAGAGAGAGAGAGAGTCCGTGGAATCATGGTGGGCAAATGCGTATATACAGTCGCTGAAAATTATGAAAGGAAATCGTTAAATGAGGCAGTAAAAAAGAGAATGAGTTGCGGAATATTTGTTGCTCTCCCCCCCCCCCCCCCCCGCTTCTCTCTCTCTCTCTGCCCATGTGTGTGTGTGGTGTGTGTGTGTGTGTGTGTGTGTGTGTGTGTGTGTGTGTGTGTGTGAGAGAGAGAGAGAGAGAGAAAAGAGAGGGGAGAGAAAGGAGAGAGAGAGAGCAGGGGGGGGGGGCGGGCGTGTGTGTACGTTATGTGTGTGTGCATGAGTGTGGCTGTGTGTGTGCGCGCGCGCGCGCGCGCGCGCGCGCGCGCGTGTGTGGTGTTGTTGTGTGTGGGGTGTGTGTGTGTGTGGTGTGTTTGCATGCATGCACGTGTGCGCGCATGTACTGACGAAGACTGACAATGCACATTATTACCTAAGAGCAACCGCAGGCCCAAAAGCTCTTACAGCAGTAAGTAGTGTCATTGGGATATCCCGTGTTTCGTTGGATCAGGCCCTGTTATGGCGTTATCAGGGCACTCTAACCCGCATTCACACACACACACACACACACACACACACACACACAGATTGTACCAAACATAATCGCCAAATCATTTCACTGGGCAGCTAAAAAAACTATCTTCAGTGTTAAAC
>JAFLJL010014161.1:22246-24746 GCA_018398815.1 Conus ventricosus | reverse complement strand
AAAATCATTCATGATGAAAGATATTTATTGCTTTAGGTGACAGATTTTGTACTTGCTTTTTCAGGCCACGGGGGGGAAAAAAAGACTTGGAAGAAGGTGCAGGTACATTACGACAACATTACACTTCCAAACGTGAGAGAGTCTACATCTCACAATGTGAACGTTCCCTGGAAAAGAAACGAAAGAAGGAAACTGTTTCGGGAACTGTGGTTCGTCCTATAACGGTTAAAGATTTAAACGAGCGTGGACAAGTCGATCTCGTTGACATGCAGTCACTCAAAGATGGGTCATATTGTTTCATTATGCATTATCAGGAACACTTAACGAAATTTTCATTTCTTGCGTTCTTTGACATCAAAACGGGCGGAAGAAGTTGCTTCGGAACTGCTGAATATCTTCTTGGAGTTTGGCGCGCCAAAAGTAATTCAGTCTGACAACGGCCGCGAGTTTACAGCAGCAGTTATATCGAAGCTGGCATCGCTGTGGAATGATGTCAAGTTAGTTAATGGACGACCGCGACACCCCAGTCGCAAGGTTCTGTAGAACGAAGCAATGCAACCATGAAGGACGCCTTAACAGCATGGATGCGAGATAAAACTGTATAAAGTGGTCTGTCGGTATCAGGTTCGTGGAGTGCACATGAACACATCGTACAATGAGGCCATTGGAATGGACCTTTCAAAGCCATGTTCGGTCAGTCAGCGCGTCAAGGGACTGAAATTTTAAATTGCCTCAAGCATTTTTGGATAGAATCAGAAATGGGATCCTTGAAGAAGATCTGGAGGAGATGCTTCGTGAACAGAATGAGGCGGATGAGACATCACAAAATTCGCAGCAGAACTAATGCAGCAACAGAGCTTGATTCAGATGCAGAGCGAGATTCACCAGCAGAGCTTGATTCAGATGCAGAGCGAGATTCACCAGCAGAGCAAAATGCAGCAGCAGAGCCTGATTCAGATGTGAGCGAGATGCAGCAACAGAGCTTGATTCAGATGCAGAGCGAGATTCACCAGCAGAGCAAAATGCAGCAGCAGAGCCTGATTCAGATGCTGAGCGAGATGCAGCAGCAGAGATTGATTCAGATGCAGTGCGAGATGCCGAGCGAAATGCAACAGCAGAGCTTGATTCAGATGCAGAGCGAAAATGCAGCAGCAGAGCCTGATTCAGTGGCAGAGCATGATTCACCAGCAGCGCAAAATGTGCCAGCAGAAGAAGATACTCAAGAGAACTCTCACATCATATTAAGAAAAACTGCAGCAGGAAATTTGCAGAAACAAGCCAGTCGAATGGTTGCACGGTCAAATCGCAAGTTGAAACCACTGAGCGTTGGAGACAATGTCATCATACCGGTGTCTGAATTTGACAGAGGAAGAGGTGACCCACTTAATCTGCTCGGTGTTGTGTTGGACACAAATGTGTCTGGAAATTTCAAAGTTGGAACGAAAGCTGGAGTTATTCAAGGTTGGCTTGCTCGAACGGGCAGTTGAGTTTGTTAAGCACCGCACTTTGTCTCCTCAGCTGTTCCTTCAAATGAACTGACGGTTAAAGCGCTGTACGATCACTTTCCATTGGAAACGGACAAGGGTATGTGAGATGCCAATGTCGAGGCATGTGCTTGACCAACGATGCTCCCGTTTTAAAGCTGGAATCTTTGCAACAGTGCCTGTCACCCAGACTAACTTGCAAAAACAAGACAGACTAAGGTTGATCATTATTATTATTATACTCAAAATTTATTTATCTCTTCTTGACAAAACAGGAAGAATACTGATCACTGATCACAAAAGAAAGAGGGAGTGTGTGTGCGAGTGAGGGGAGAGAGTTGAGAGAATTATTTGAGCATCCGAGGCTGAAATTACTCTCTGCTTGTTTCATGAAACGCGCAATCAAATTTGCTTGTTTCATGAAACAGGCAAGGCATTTGCTTGTTTCATGAAATACGCAATTTCACTGCCCGATTCATGAAAAGGCAAAATCTTGCTCGTTTCATGAAACAGGCAATTTTTACAAATTTAGCGTAACATATGCATGCAAATTTGACCGACATTTTGAGTGAAGTAGGAAATATCATGACGATTTTTGTCCGCCGTCGGCATAAATCACCCCTAGCTGTAGCATACGGTGCCTAGTTTGCCAGCGTTGACATTAAGCCAACCACGGCCCTTTGAGCAGTGCATGTTTAATGCCCAACATGCCTTTGTGGACCGGAACTGACGTGTATAACTTGGTGTGATGTTTTGAAACTATAATCCTCTTTGCTGTTACGCCAGAAGATGTGAGGAAAATATCTACGTTAGCGTGACGCGCGCACGACAAAACTAGCTGTTCGCAAAATCGAGTTTTGGGGACACCGGATTTTGAAAACGAATCGGGCTTTATGTCTTCTCCCGGCTGGCTGGCTAGACCATCTGCACAAGACGTCACTGCTGCGAAAAGGACGATGTGGTGGCAATTTTTTAGCCGAAAGATTTGGTTTATGGAAAAAATTTCTCCTTTTTTT
>JAFLJL010014161.1:2500-21246 GCA_018398815.1 Conus ventricosus | reverse complement strand
AAAATAAAGAACAAAAGGCTCATAGACGTCGACAACACAACTCAGGAAACAGAGCAAATTGTGTCACGACAAACACTGACGATGAGCAAATTGTGTCACCGACAAACACTGACGATGAGCAAATTGTGTCACCGACAAACACTGACGATGAGCAAATTGGAATGATGTTCGCGCGCTTGTATATATGTCTATACGTGTGTGCGAATCAAACAAAGGAATACTGAGTTTTTCCAAGTGTTTTA
Organism: Conus ventricosus; assembly: GCA_018398815.1. Lineage (NCBI taxonomy): Eukaryota > Metazoa > Mollusca > Gastropoda > Neogastropoda > Conidae > Conus > Conus ventricosus. Next base: position 21,004 of record JAFLJL010014161.1, on the reverse strand, counting down.
CAGTGTTTACATCGCTTAGAGTTCGAGTCATCCAATGATCTTTGGTCATGTCAGCTGGGTTTTGACGCCCCCCCCCCCCTTTCCCTAGCCCCCCCCCCCCCCCCCACACACACACACACTTGCACGACACGCTGTTAGCAGTTGCCTTGGTTGAAGTTAAAGCCCTGATAACCAGCTTAAAGTGCGCCGCTGGGAGCAGTTCACTGATCGAACTGCGTTGAACGAGTTCACCTTTCACAAGCCGCGCAACTTGAAACGAACCGGCGGCAGCTGTATAGACAGACATCTATCTCTTTACCAGACAGCTGGAGCAGGATAAAATGGGCAGCGTGTTTCGCCAGAGTAGGCCTGTACGTGACAGTGACCACACATCTCGAACCTGATTTATTCATTTATTTATGTATTTCTACAGACAGTAACACTGCAGTACTGCTTCTGTGAGTCTAGCTGTCAGTTTCATGCTGCACTTCTTTATCATGAAGGCTTATTTACAGCATTTCGCTGACTGACTGACCAAAAACACCTTCTTTATGAATAGGAAGAAAGAACAAAAATAATTTTGCCTGTGTAGAATATTAGGGAAGTTTCTGATTTTGAGGAAATTGTTGTTAAGTATCACTGAAATAGAAAAACAGTGTACAAAGTGTTACCAGACCCAAGCATTAATCTGGTTATGATGCTCACTCCCCTCCCATCTACCCACGCACCCTTACACCTATCTCCTCCCCAAATAACTCTGTGTGTGTGTGTGTGTGTGTGTGTGTGTGTGTGTGTTGTGTGTGTGTGTAGTGTTTATGTGCGCGCGCGCGCCCGCGCATCTCCTCCATCCTTCCTCGCTTCACCATTTCAGCACCCTTCACGTGTGAGTGTGTAGGTGGCGGTGAAAGTTGTCAAATAAAACACACGATCGGGGTTCATTTCAGTTGTTCGTGATGTTTGTGCACGACTTGAGAGCAGTCCAGTCTCTCTCCTCTATTTCTGCGCTCCCCCATTCCCGCTCTCTCTCTCTGTCTGTCTTTCTGATTGTCTGGTCTGTCGCATCTGTCTGTCACACACACACACACACACACACACACACACACACACACACACACACACACACACACGCACGCACGCACGTACGCGCGCGCGCCACACACACACACACACACACACACACACACACACACACACATACACACAAATGCACACACGCACACACACATACGCACACACACATGCACACACACACATACGCACACGCAAATGCACACACACGCGCGCGCGCTCGCGCACACACACACACACATACTCACACACACACACACACACACACCACACACACACACACCACACACACACACACCACACACACACACACACACACAAAACACTCACACACACACAACACACACAAACACACACTCACCACACAACACACACCACACACACACACACACACACTACACACACACACACACACACCCACACACACACACACACACACACACACACACACACACACACCACACACCTCAAAACACACACACACAACACACCACACACACACACTCACACCACACACACACCACAACACACACCCCACACACACCACACACCCACACACACACACACACCACACACACACCAACACACCACACACACCCACACACACCACACACACACACACCACACCACACACTCACACACACACACAACCAACACACACCACACAACACCACACACACACACACACACAACACACACACACACACCACACACACACAACACACACACCACAACACACCACACACACACACACCACACTCACACAACACACACACACACACACACACACACACACACACACACACACACACACACACACCACACACACACACACACCACACACACACACACACACACACACACACACACACACACACGCACGCACGCACGCACGCACACACACACACACACACACACACACACACACACACACACACACACACACACACACACACACGCACTAACCTTACGCTCCGCCCACGCATCTTACACATAGCCCACTCTTTCCCATGACCTGCATCACCTTTCTCCTCCTCCAAGAACTGTGTGTGTGTGTGTTTTGTGTGTGTGTGTGTGGTGTGTGTGTGTGTGTGTGTGTGTGTGTGTGTGTGTGTGCGTTGTTGTTGTTGTTGTCAGTACAACCTTGAGTCAATCTGACAATAAATTGGTTTCAGCCAGTCAGTGTGTGTGTGTGTGTGTGTGTGTGTGTGTGTGTGTGTGTGTGTGTGTGTGTGTTGTGTGTGTGTGTGTGTGGTGTGTGTGTGACAGATACATAGAGTGAGAGAGAGAGAGAGGAGAGAGAGAGAGAGGAGAGAGAGAGAGAGAGAGAGAGAGGAGAGAGGGGAGGCTTAGATCAACACACCTTATTCTTCCACAGCCTCATGAATTCCTCTATCTGGGAAGGGTCCTTCTTTTTACTGTGCATCAAAATGGCGTCCGCCCCTGCAACAGCACAGGAAAGTCGTTTGCAGCCATGTGGAACCACATCTGACAATGTGGAACACATCTGACAATGTGGAACACATCTGACAATGTGGGACACATCTGACAATGTGGGACACATCCAAGCAATGTGCGCTTACTTGAAAGTGAGTTGAGGAAACGCGGACAAATCTGTCGCGGAAGTAAAACAAATAGGGGATTACACACACACACACACACACGCTCACGCACACACGCACGCACGCATGCACACACGCACGCACATACACACACACACAAAACGGAGAGACAGCATGTTTAAAAAAGGATAATGTAGTTGCACATAAGCATAGTGATGATAATAATTATAATAATACGTATCGTCAATAACGAATGGAAACCCAAGTCCAGCATGAAAATCTTCCGATTTTTCCTGAGGCAGATGTATGCATGCAAATTTGACCGACATTTTGAGTGAAGTAGGAAATATCATGACGATTTTTGTCCGCCGTCGGCATAAATCACCCCTAGCTGTAGCATACGGTGCCTAGTTTGCCAGCGTTGACATTAAGCCAACCACGGCCCTTTGAGCAGTGCATGTTTAATGCCCAACATGCCTTTGTGGACCGGAACTGACGTGTATAACTTGGTGTGATGTTTTGAAAATAATAATCCTCTTTGCTGTTAGCCAGAAAGATGTGAGGAAAATATCTACGTTAGCGTGACGCGCGCACGACAAAACTAGCTGTTCGCAAAATCGAGTTTTGGGGACACCGGATTTTGAAACACGAATCGGGCTTTATGTCTTCTCCCCGGCTGGCGGGCTAGACCCATCTGCACAATGACGTCACTGCATGCGAAAAGGACGAGTGTGGTGGCAAATGTTGATTTATGACTGTATCGATGACCTCCAGAAAGGACTACTTTTGGCATCTGCATGTGAAAAGACATCATTTTCTTTTTTTTTTTTCTTCTTTTTTTTTTCTTTTTTTTTGCGAATTGAGAAGAAGGGTGGGGGGAGAGGATCAGAGGTGGAGGTGGCGCGGGGAGAGATGATGGGGGGGGGGGGGGGGGGGGGGGGGGGGGGGGGGGGGGGGGGGTACCTGGTATGGGTGTGGAGAAGGGATGGAGGTGGGAATGGGAAAGGAAGGGGGGGGGGGGGGGGGGGGGGGGTTAAACCTGATGCACAGTAGGTATCTGTTTCAGTTTCTTCTCGCGAAAATCGCCAGGTTTATTTGCTTTTGCCTAAGAGGGCAAATTCGACATGTACTCTCGTCATTCTGGAAACCGGTTCTGTGGGAGGGGGAAAAAAAGCGCGGCCTCATTTATTTTGATGGTTTCATGCGGCCTCATTTTCCTCATTAAACAGAAATAACTGACACCCACTAACTTTTACTTAGCTATATTGCATGAGGCATGTTCATTTTTACTTACCTATATTTGATGAGTTATGTTCAGTTTTACTTAACTATATTTGATGAGTTATGTTGAATTTTACTTAACTATATTTGATGAGGTATGTTCAGTTTTACTTATCTATATTTGATGAGGTATGTTGGATTTTACTTAACTATATTTGATGAGCTATGCTGAATTTTACTTAACTATATTTGATGAGCTATGTTCAATTTTTATTTAACTATATATGATGAGGTATGTTCAATTTTACTCAACTATATTTGATGAGGTATGTTCAGTTTTACTTAACTATACTTGATGTGGTATGTTCAGTTTACTTAACTATACTTGATGAGGTATGTTCAATTTTACTTAACTATATTATGTGATGAGGTGTGTTCAATTTTACTTGACCATATTTGATGAGGTATGTTCAATTTTACTTAACTATATTTGATGAGGTGTGTTCAATTTTACTTGACCATATTTGATGAGGTATGTTCAATTTTACTTAACTATATTTGATGAGGTGTGTTCAATTTTACTTGACCATATTTGATGAGGTATGTTCAATTTTACTTAACTATATTTGATGAGGTGTGTTCAATTTTACTTGACCATACTTGATGAGGTATGTTCATTTTACTTAACTATATTTGATGAGGTGTGTTCAATTTTACATGACTATATTTGATGAGGTATGTTCAATTTTACTTGACTATTTTGGGATGAGGTATGTTCAATTTTACTTGACTATATTTGATGAGGTATGTTCAATTTTACTTGACTATATTTGATGAGGTATGTTCAATTTTACATGACTATATTTGATGAAGTGTGTTAAGTTTTACTTGACTACATTTGATGAGGTATGTTCAATTCTACTGAACTATATTTGATGAGGTGTGTTCAATTTTACTTAACTATATTTGATGAGCTGTGTTCTAATTTTACTTAAAACTATATTGATGAGCTATGTTCATATTTTGCCTGTCTCAGTACTTTATCAATTGAGACGTTTTATTGCTACCTGTGTCCTACAAATCACGGATAACTATAAACAGACTTTTGGTGACAGATCACTCATTCTTAAACAGCATTTGATACGCCTCTTGTGTCAGAGTAAAAATCAAGATCGGTGCCAAATTACATACTTTGTTTAAGAGAACTTTTCAACACTGAAAATATTCTTGAAAACGTTAATCGAAGATTTAAAGAGATCAAGCTAAGTGACAAACTCATTCATTTTCATTGTCCTATTTGTTTGTGTCTTGTCTGAAGAAGACCTACGAGGTCGAAACGCGTCGTGTTTTGTCTTGTGACTCGTTTGTCCACGTTTCTCTTGGCGGTTCGCTAACATTTATCGAAGAGAAGATGTATGGCTTTCACCGTTCATTAACATCGTCATGCCGGGGAATGCTGGGCTCATCGTTCTGCCAAGTTTGATTCTGCGAGTGCTTGAAATTGTTCAGAAAGGGGCAAAGTTGAAGTTTACGCACGATATCTCTCTCTCTCTCTCTCTCTCTCTCTCTCTCTCTCTCTCTCTCTCTCCCATTCTCCTACACTTTCTCTCTTCTTCTCTCTCTCTCTCTCTCATACACACGTACACATAGCATCATCATCATCATCATCATCATCATCATCATCATCATCATCATCATCATCATCATCGTCGTCGTCGTCGTCGTCATCATCATCAGGTGCGTACACACGCTGTAAATTGGGTCTATCAAACACATATTCAGGTAGTGGAATGGAATCCAAGTTAGGGTTTAACTGAAGAGGACTGTTCGACCTCGACACGGTCTGCGCTCTCCCGCATACCGTTTTACTCCCCCCACCTGCCCCCCCCCCCCCCCCCGGCCCCCCTAAACTCCCACACCCTCCGTTGACCTCGGTGACCACTGAGGATGGACACGATGGGATGCTAAGGAGTTCCGTTCCTTGTTCCTCGGTCTTTCGGAATGTTTGTATATTATGGCTTCCCTGCTCTCCCAGTGTGTGTGTGTGTGTGTGTGTGTGTGTGTGTGTGTGTGTGTGGTGTGTGGTGTGTGTGTGTTCGTTCTTTAGTTTTACGTCTGTTCACCCTTAAGTGATATTAGACGGGAAAGGGGGGTGGGGGGAGGGGGGGTGTAAATTAGAGAAATAAAGGTATGAAAGAGGAGATTGTTTATGCATGCATTGATATTGTTTAGAGAGTGTGTGGTAGTAAAGATTATGTGTTTTTCCTACATACCTACACCTACAATTCTATATAATGATCAAGCTTTATATGGGATATGAATTGTTGAAAATGACAGAATTAGTAGAAAGGAAGTGAGGTTTACCATCTATATCAAACGTGACTTAACAATTAACAGAAGATTAGTATAACAACAATTGACACCAACAATAAATTAACTATTCAAAGGAAAAGACCAATAGGACTAAGGTGTAAAACTTCTGAAAAACATTTAAGAAGATGGAAGTCATTTAACACTTCCTGAACAGTTAATGGTATTTGACGAGTCAGTAAATTCCCTGTAGTTTTTGTCATTAATTCTTTGATACTAGGACAGTGTAAAATCAGATGGCTAATGGAAATTTGATTTCCACATACACATTTAATATCTTTAGAAAATTTTGTTTTAAAGTTTAAACGAATTTTGAACATCAGAGAACTAATATGTCTTGAACTTGTATCAGATATGTGATTTAAAATTAATTTGGAATTTATTGTGCCGACGCTTTTTATACAATTCTGTGAATATTGGCTATCTGATGTCTTCAGCATGTTATCAAACTTATCTTTCGCTAGTTTTTCAATGTGATTATAATACTCGTGCAGATCTAGATTTATGTTAATTAGAATTGCCCCTTCAGTATTACGTCCTGCATTTTTAGCTGCTCTGTCAACCAGTTCATTGGCATATATTCCGCAATGGGAAGGAACCCAGTAAAAAGTCACACTAATGTCTTTAAATGACAATTGATGAATTACATGTCTGATTTCTAGTATCATTTCAAGACGTTTTTTGGCATTTTGATCTTTGATTGCTTGTAATGCCGATTTAGAATCTACACAGAGTAATATTTTACAACTATTCATAGGTATCTTCTCAATATGCTGTAAAGCCATTAAAATAGCTATCAACTCTGCAGTAAAAACTGAATAGTGATTACCTAAATGATATCGTTTGACTGTTTTCATAGTAGGAATTACAAATGCTGAACCTGCATTGCCATTATCAAGTACAGATCCATCTGTGAATATTTTAATGTAATCACTATAGTAATTTTCCATGTGATCATTAACTAAATTTTTCAGAACGTTTGGAGATTGACTTTTGCTCAGTTCTGTATGATCAATATCAAAAATAGGTTTAATTTGTTCCCAAGATGGTACAGGTAAAAAAGATGGCTTAATTGCTATTTTTTTACTTTTTAATTCTGTAGAATTAATCATGTCGGAGACAAACGAATTAATTGGTTGCAGACAGTGTATTGTCCTAGCCCTGTTAACAAAGCCATGCTTAGAATTTATCTTTGTTTCTTCATTACAGAATGAGTTATGCGCAAAGGATTTTAGTACAAACTTAGCTGCAGAGATTTTCCTATGTTCATCAAGAGGAAGAACTCCTGCTTCTTTATATGACCCAAGATTATAAGCATGAGTCGGCACTCCTAGTGCCAGTTTAAAGGCTTTACAATCTATACTTTGTAGTTTGTTTAACAAATGTTTTGGTGCACTAAAGAAAGATTCCTGGCCGTAGGTTAAACGCAACGAACTAAGGAATTAGCAAGACATAAAAGTGCTTTTGTGTCTTGACCCCATCGCTGTTTACTAATAATTTTGAGAAAATTTAAAGCTTTTCTGGCTTTATTTAATATATAGTCTATATGTTGATTCCACGTAAGTTTGGATGATAAATATACACCTAGAAACCTTACGCTTTGCGAATAATTAATGACACTGCCACCAATAGTGAAATCAGGCAGTTTTTCTGGGTTATGCCCCGAATTAAAAAGTACCATATGTGTTTTTTCTAATGATAAAGAAAGTCCATTTTCCTTCATAAATATATCAGTTTTATTTAGTTCGCGTTGGTACACTTTTTTTTGGGATAGTTAAGTGCTCTAATTGGAGTTTTACGCTTCATTGTCACCTTCATCCACATGCATATATCATCTGCATACTGGGCTAAAACTGTATCTTTTGATAGATTATTTGGAAGATCTGCTATAAGTATATTGAATAAAATAGGTGAAATAACCGAGCCTTGTGGAAGACCCATCTGAAGTTCTCTGGACTTAGAATATGTGCTTCCAACTCTTACCTGTATAAAACGTTGTGATAAAAAATTTTTGTATGTAGTTATACATATTACTATTTATATTGTAGTTTGAAGTTTTTGGAGTAATCGGTAATGCCATACTTGATCGCAAGCTTTTTTCACATAAAAAAAGGTTGCTAGAATATTTTTCCGTCTGCCAAACTGCTGTTTAATTTGTGTCGTAAGTTTGACTAAATGTTCAGTAGTAGAGCGACCTTTGCAAAAAGCGGCTTGATTTTTTTGAATAATGTTTTGTTTTTCACAGAAATGAACTAGTCTACTTGAGACTATTTTTTCCATTAACTTGCATACATGAGACGTTAAGGAGATGGGTCGATAGCTATTTTTATCAGTCCGAGGTTTTCCCTGCTTGTGTATAGGGACAACAATTGAGTGTTTCCAGATAAGAGGCATTTCACCATTAGACCAGCATTTTTGTATCAAAGAATGTAAAAATTGAACTACAGTTTGTGGTAAATGCTTTAACAATTCATAAGATATCCCATCTAGTCCAACAGACGTCTTATTTTTACCCATGTGTGAAATACATTCAATTACTTCATCGAGTGTTATATTTGAATTTACATAGCTTTTTAACTGAGGTTCATTAAAACAATGATCTGATATGATATTACTTTCCTCCACATTTTTTCTGTATTGTCTACTTTCAGTTGATAGTCCAGTAATTCTACTGCAATTTGCATACAAATCAGCAAATGCTTCCGCTTTTTCTTGATTAGAGGGTATATCTGAACTCTCCAGTTTGATTGGGCATTGAAGTAAGTTTATCCCATTCTTCATCGTTTTCATGTGTGTGTGTGTGTGTGTGTGTGTGTGTGTGTGGTGTGTGTGTGTGGTGTGTGGCGTGTGTGGCGTGCGTGCGTGCGTGCGTGCGTGCGTGTGTGGCGCGGGTGTGAGTATACTGTATATGTGTCTATTTGTGTCTGTGTATGGTGTGCGTGTACGTGTATGCGTGCGTGCGTGACACACAGTCAGAGATGACAATGACGGTATAATCAGAGAGTAGTGGCAAAGAAAAAAAAAAAAAAAAAAAAAGAGAAGAGAGAGAGAGAGAAGAGAGAGAGAGAGAGAGAGAGAGAGAGAGAGAGAGAGAGAGAGGTGATTCTACAGTTAATCAGTTACTGTCCACCTATAACGAACTCTGCACTTCTTTTGATTCTGGAGTTACCACACAAATTGTATACCTGGACATTTCAAAAGCATTCGATCGTGTATGGCACAGAGGTCTCTTATTGAAGCTAAACGCGGTCGGAATAAGAGGGAAATTGCTGGACTTTCTGAGTGACTACCTCTCCAACCGTTCCCAGGCAGTGGTTATAAAAGGTGAAAACTCCGACTTCCAGAGGCTGCATGCAGGAGTGCCACAGGGATCGGTATTAGGTCCCTTAATGTTTTTAGTCTATATTAATGATATAGTACATAATATCGCTTCTGTAATTAAGCTATTCGCCGATGATACTAGTTTAGCACTTTCTCTGTCTAACCCTGTGATCCGCGCTGATATCTTAAACTCTGACCTGGAAGAGATTTCTGAATGGGCAAAGCGCTGGAAGGTTAAATTCAATGAGAACAAGACAGAACTGGTAAATATTATTCGAGATCGCAAAAAAAATCTATCCACTGACATTCGGTAACACGCCTCTGCAGCCAGTCAATGCACACAATCATCTTGGTCTGATTGTTCAAAATAACTGCAAATGGGACGAACATATTAGATGTACAGTAAAGAAGGTTAACATGTTGATTAGTTGCCTACGAAACTACAAATATAAGATATCGAGAAAAGCACTAGAAACCATGTATACATCATTTATCTTGCCGCACTTTGACTATGCTGATATTGTCTGGGACAACTGCAGTGAAACACAAGCAAACATGCTAGAAAATATTCATTTGGAAGCAATTCGCATCATTATAGGAGGTGTCAAAGGCACAAGTCACAGAAAGTTGTATGAAGAATCCGATTCTGCTCTTTAAAAGAAAGGAGAAGAAGACACAAACTAATAAAGTTTTATAAAATGGTCAATGGTTTGTGTCCAGAACACTTATGTAGCCTAGTACCAGATCTGGTATCAACAAGAAATCCCTATTCACAGCGAAGACCTCTTGACAGACTGGTGCCTCTATGTAAAACTGAAGTATACAAAAATTCATTTATTCCAACTGCAACTAAAATTTGGAACGACCTCCCAGACAACATAAATCCACAAAATCACTTGGTGAGTTTAAACGTTTTATTTCACGGGACGACTCAGTTGTTCCCTATTATTACTATTATGGAGAGAGAAATGAACAGATTCACATTGCAGACTCCGCCTAGGAATGAGTGATTTAAATCAAGACCTTGTTAACCGTTATCTTAAAGCAGATTCAGTTTGTCAATGTGGCACTGGTTCAGAAACGGCCGAACACTTTCTATATACTGTCCAAATTACACTAACATCAGAAAAGACACGATTTCCACCCTTGCACCCAGTCTACTCGAAGTTAGTATCCTTCTTCGTGGTAAGCAAGCCCTCCGACGTGAGGATAACGAAGCTATATTCAAAGCTGTTCATCGTTTATCAAACAATCTAAACGTTTTTGAAAAACATGTTGTAAAACTACATATGTTTATGAAAATGAAATCTTAGAGCAGAACATATTCTCTCTCTCTCTCTCTCTCTCCTCTCTCTCTCTCTCTCTCTCTCTCTCCCAAAACGCTTCATAAAAACGTTAATGATGTGTGAGTGGTTGACTACCATGAATTTTATAGTCTTTAGTGTTTACTTTGCTTACTACTATCTTTTCTTATTCTTCCTCAATTTTGTTCATGTTTGCGTTTATGTTAATGTATATATGTAAAGTGTGTTTATGTACATGTATATACTTACATTTTGTATTCGTGTGGGTATGCATTTTTTGCTTGTTTGTTTTGCGTCTTTTGTTCAGCATAGTAACTTTAAAAGTATCCTGTCATTTCTATGTCACATGTGTAATTACAAACATTTGAACACGCTATAAGCATTAGCTTGTTGATGTTCAAATTTTCACATTTTTGTAAAGCTACATGATTGTAAAGTGGAAAATAAATTTGTTTAAACCAGAGAGAGAGAAGAGAGAGAGAGGAGAGAGAGAGAGAGAGAGAGAGAGAGAGAGAGAGAGAGAGAGAGAGAGAGAGAGAAAGGAGGGGAGGGGGGGGGCAGAAAGAAATGAGAAAGCAGCGGGTGAGTGGAGACATGGGCTCACGAAGCAAGAAGCGGGGGGGGGGGGGGGGGGGGGGGGGGGGGGGGGGGGGGGGGGGGGGGGGGGGGGAGAACGGTGGGTCGGGGTTGGGAGGGGGGAGGAAAGGAGAGTGGGGAGAGGAGTGGAGGGGAACGGAGTATAGGCGGGAGTGGCGGCCCCTACCGGCGTCGAGGAAGGCGTCGGCCCGTTTGAGGGCCTCCTCCATGGGCCATCCGGCGATGAGGGCCTCCACCCGGGCCACCACGCAGAAGTCCGGGTCCCTGGCCGTGTCCTCATGCCTAGGCCAGAGGGCCAGAGGAGAGAGAAGAGAGAGAGAGAGAGAGAGAGAGAGAGAGAGAGAGACAACATGAGTGTGACCTTCCCCCACCACTTCAGTCAGACAGCACATCTTTTCTTTCCTTACTTTCTTTCTGTCTTTCTGTCTGTCTCTGTCTCTGTCTGTCTGTCTGTCTGTCTGTCTGTCTCTCTCTCTCTCTCTCTCTCTCCTCTCTCTCTCTCTCATCTCTCTCTCTCTCCTCTCTCTCTCTCTCTCTCTCTTTCCTCTGTCTCTGTATTGGGGCCGGAATAGCTCAGTTGGTAGAGCGCCGGACTCGTGATCCTGAGGTTGCGGGTTCGAATTTCGGTACAGGGGGATTTTACCCTCGGGGTTAACATTGGTTCTGACTCCATTCCCCATATAATCCTTTCAAAGAGACTATAAACCGAGGTTCCGTGTGTGAACGCACGCACAACATCTTGCACACACGTAAAATCCCATCACCAACTTTCGGAAGAGAAGGCCAGCTTGGCCGTTGGTAATGGATGACACGTTACACATAGCATGCACCCTGCGTGAGAAATGGAAAGAATGAAGGAAATAAGGAAATTGAGTGCACGATATTGACTGGATAACACGGGAAACGACTGAATGATGCGCCGGCAGGCAGCTCTTCAGTCGGCACTACCCAGGTAGGCAGCCCGTTGTGTAAACGAGTGTTTATTATATTATATGTAAAACGCTTAGAGCCCTAATCTTTAGAGAATAGGCGCTATAAAAATTAACATTATTATTATTTGTCTGTCTCTGTCTGTTCTCTCTCTCTTTCTTCTCTCTCTTCCCCGCCCCCCCCCTCTCTCTCGCTCTCTCTCTTTCTGTTTCTTCTCTCTCTTTCTCTCTCTCGTTTTTTTTCTTTTTCTTCTTTCTCTCTCTGTCTCTGTGTGTCTGTCTCTCTCCCTCCTCTCCTCTCTCTCTCTCTCTCTCTCTCTCTCTCTCTCTCTCTCTCTCTCTCTCTCTCTCTCTCTTTTGTTTTGCGGTTTGGGATGTTCTGAATCCCAAACCGACATAGAAAGAAAACATTCATTTTGATCCTATGATGGTGCAGTACACAAACAAAGTAGGTCACAGTGATTTTTTTTATCTCCATTTTGAACAAGTGTAGTAACTTCCATTCCCCGGGTACAATAAAGGGGTAAGAGTGAGTTTTGTTCCCTTGGTGCCATAAACAGGTGTCGTAAATTCTGCTTCCATGGTGCCGTACGTAAGTGTAGTAAATGTTGCTCCCATGGTGCCGTACGTAAGTGTAGTAAATGTTGCTCCCATGGTGCCGTACGTAAGTGTAGTAAATGTTGCTCCCATGGTGCCGTACGTAAGTGTAGTAAATGTTGCTCCCATGGTGCCGTACGTAAGTATAGTAAATGTTGCTCCCATGGTGCCTTGTGTAAGTATAGTAAATGTTGCTCCCATGGTGCCGTACGTAAGTATAGTAAATGTTGCTCCCATGGTGCCGTACGTAAGTGTAGTAAATGTTGCTCCCATGGTGCCGTACGTAAGTATAGTAAATGTTGCTCCCATGGTGCTGTACGTAAGTATAGTAAATGTTGCTCCCATGGTGCCGTACGTAAGTATAGTAAATGTTGCTCCCATGGTGCCGTACGTAAGTGTAGTAAATGTTGCTCCCATGGTGCCGTACGTAAGTGAAGTAAATGTTGCTCCCATGGTGCCGTACGCAAGTATAGTAAATGTGTGCTCCCATGGTGCCGCACGTAGGTATAGTAAATGTTGCTCCCATGGTGCCGTACGTAAGTATAGTAAATGTTGCTCCCATGGTGCCGTACGTAAGTGTAGTAAATGTTGCTCCCATGGTGCCGTACGTAAGTGTAGTAAATGTTGCTCCATGGTGCCGTACGTAGGTATAGTAAATGTTGCTCCCATGGTGCCGTACGTAAGTATAGTAAATGTTGCTCTCATGTGCCGTACGTAAGTATAGTAAATGTTGCTCCCATGGTGCCGTAAGTATAGTAAATGTTGCTCCCATGGTGCCGTACGTAAGTGTAGTAAATGTTGCTCCCATGGTGCCGTACGCAAGTATAGTAAATGTTGCTCCCATGGTGCCGTACGTAAGTGTAGTAAATGTTGCTCCCATGGTGCCGTACGTAAGTATAGTAAATGTTGCTCCCATGGTGCCGTACGTAAGTATAGTAAATGTTGCTCCCATGGTGCCGTACGTAAGTATAGTAAATGTTGCTCCCATGGTGCCGTACGTAAGCATAGTAAATGTTGCTCCCATGGTGCCGTAAGTATAGTAAATGTTGCTCCCATGGTGCCTTGTGTAAGTATAGTAAATGTTGCTCCCATGGTGCCGTACGTAAGTATAGTAAATGTTGCTCCCATGGTGCCGTACGTAAGTGTAGTAAATGTTGCTCCCATGGTGCCGTACGTAAGTGTAGTAAATGTTGCTCCCATGGTGCCGTATGTAAGTATAGTAAATGTTGCTCCCATGGTGCCGTACGTAAGTATAGTAAATGTTGCTCCCATGGTGCCGTACGTAAGTGTAGTAAATGTTGCTCCCATGGTGCCGTACGTAAGTGTAGTAAATGTTGCTCCCATGGTGCCGTACGTAAGTGTAGTAAATGTTGCTCCCATGGTGCCGTACGTAAGTGTAGTAAATGTTGCTCCCATGGTGCCGTACGTAAGTGTAGTAAATGTTGCTCCCATGGTGCCGTACGTAAGTGTAGTAAATGTTGCTCCCATGGTGCCGTACGTAAGTATAGTAAATGTTGCTCCCATGGTGCCGTACGTAAGTATAGTAAATGTTGTTCCCATGGTGCCGTACGTAAGTGTAGTAAATGTTGCTCCCATGGTGCCGTACGTAAGTGTAGTAAATGTTGCTCCCATGGTGCCTTGTGTAAGTATAGTAAATGTTGCTCCCATGGTGCCGTACGTAAGTATAGTAAATGTTGCTCCCATGGTGCCGTACGTAAGTGTAGTAAATGTTGCTCCCATGGTGCCGTACGTAAGTGTAGTAAATGTTGCTCCCATGGTGCCGTGCGTAAATATAGTAAATGTTGCTCCCATGGTGCCGTACCTAAGTGTTGTAAATGTTGCTCCCATGGTGCCGTATGTAAGTATAGTAAATGTTGCTCCCATGGTGCCGTACGTAAGTGTAGTAAATGTTGCTCCCATGGTGCCGTACGTAAGTATAGTAAATGTTGCTCCCATGGTGCCGTACGTAAGTGTAGTAAATGTTGCTCCCATGGTGCCGTACGTAAGTATAGTAAATGCTGCTCCCATGGTGCCGTACGTAAGTGTAGTAAATGTTGCTCCCATGGTGCGTGCCAAAAAAAAAAAAAGTGGTAAACGTTTGTCCCCCAATTTTTTTTCTCTAATGAAGTATCCTAAAGGTTGGCCCCGTTTTGCCGCAGAGATGTACGATACAATTCGTACTCATTCATGGTTTCAGTCCACACCGGCAGTTTGCGTCTAAACCCTTGGTTTGAGTCTAAACCCGTGGCTTGAGTCTAAACCCGTGGCTTGAGTCTAAAACCCTTGGTTTGAGTCTAAACCCTTGGTTTGAGTCTAAACTCGTGGTTTGAGTCTAAACCCTTGGTTTGAATCTAAACCCGTGGCTTGAGTCTAAACCCTTGGTTTGAGTCTAAACCCTTGGTTTGAGTCTAAACTCGTGGTTTGAGTCTAAACCCTTGGTTTGAGCCTAAACTCGTGGTTTGAGTCTAAACCCGTGGTTTGAGTCTAAACCCGTGGTTTGAGTCTAAACCCTTGGTTTGAGTCTAAACCCGTAGCTTGAGTCTAAACTCGTGGTTTGAGTCTAAACCCTTGGTATGAGTCTAAAACTCGTGGTTTGAGTCTAAACCCTTGGTTTGAGTCTAAACTTGTGGCTTGAGTCTAAACTCGTAGTTTGAGTCTAAACCCTTGTTTGAGCCTAAGCCCGTGGTTTGAATCTAAACTCGTGGTTTTAATCTAAACCCGTGGTTTGAGTCTAAACCCCAAACCCGTGGTTTGAGTCTAAAGACGTGGTTTGAGTCTAAAGCCTTGCTTTGAGTTTAAACCCTTGGTTGAGTCTAAACCCGTGGTTTGAGTCTAAACCCTTGGTTGAGTCTAAACCCGTGGTTTGAGTCTAAAGCCGTAGTTTGAGTCTAACCCTTGGTTTGAGTCTGCCCTTGCTTTGAGTCTAAACCCTTGGTTGAGTCTAAACTCGTGGTTTCAGTCTAAACCCTTGGTTTGAGTCTAAACGCGTGGTTTGAGTCTAAACCCGTGGTTTGAGTCTAAACCCTTGGTTTGAGTCTAAACACGTTGTTTGAGTCTAAAGCCTTGCTTGAAGTCTAAACCATTGGTTGAGTCTAAACCCGTGGTTTGAGTCTAAACCCGTAGTTTGAGTCTAACCCTTGGTTTGAGTCTAAACCCGTGATTAGAGTCTAACCCTGTTATTTGCGTTCCTTCCGTACTTCAAGTTCACATTCGAACTTTGAGTCTATGCCCGTGCTTTCAGTTTACACCCGTACTTCGAGTCTACAGCCGTACTTCGAGTCTACACCCGTACTTTGAATCTACACCTGCAAATCTACACCCGAATTTTGAGTCTACATCCGTACTTCGAGTCTATACCCGCCAGTCTACACCCGTATTCGAGTCTACACCCGTACATCGAGTCTACACCTGCAAGTCTACACCCATACATCGAGTCTACACCCATACATCGAGTCTACACCCGTGCATCGAGTCTACACCCGTACATCGAGTCTACACCCGCAAGTCTACACCCGTACATCGAGTCTACACCCATACATCGAGTCTACACCCTCAAGTCTACATCCGTACATCGAGTCTACACCCGTACATCGAGTCTACACCCTCAAGTCTACATCCATACATCGAGTCTACACCCGTACATCGAGTCTACACCCTCAAGTCTACATCCGTACATCGAGTCTACACCTGCAAGTCTACACCCATACATCGAGTCTACACCCGTACATCGAGTCTACACTCGTACCTCGAGTCTACACCCGTACATCGAGTTTACAACCGCAAGTCTACACCCGGACTTCGCGTCTACACCTGCGAGTCTACACCTGTACTTCGAGTCTGTGCCAGGTACTTTGAGTCTACACCCGCAAGTCTACACCTGTAGTTCGAGTGTACATCTATATTTCGCGTCTACGCCCGACTTTGGGTCCATACCCGTCCGTTCTGTAGTTCCCCATTGGACAACCAACTGTAAAACTGAATGACCAATTGACAGAGGCCTTGATCATCCATCTGAACTGGAGAGACTAGAAAGCCCGACCTTCAATGTTGAGGACCCTTTTCTTTGATGGATTAGTTTGGGCGTTTATTGGCTTTGAAGGCATATTCACTCCGTGGAGTTTCCCATTCCACAAGATCTTCTTTAAACTGAAGCAGTTTATGGCAACAGGGGCCCGGCTAAAAATAGTTCACTTTTAAGCCAAATGAAGATGCCACGTCGCTCTAAACACATTTTCGGCTTGCCTGCGAACTTTCCAATCGACTAAGTTAGTAATAGCATGAACTGAAAGCGACTCTCGCCATATTAAGTACTAAGACTTCATTATTACTTTGAAGAAAAAAAAAACCTCCCTTCTGTTTGCTGTGATTTTGAAAAAATGCAATCCAACGGTGATCTTGAAGAAAAAGTCCTTAATAGCACAACGTAATCTTGAAGGAGCCCCCCCCCCCCCCCCCCTCTTCCCCCTTTCACAATGGTGCCTGCCGTGATCTTGAGGTAGATTTTGACTCAATCAGCTTTGATCTTGAAGTCAGATGATCTAGAGGAACACTCCTCAACACCTTCGGTGACCTTAACGGAGAAGTCCTGAACAACACGTACCTTACGTGATCTAGTAGGAGAACTCTCCGTTAGTGCCCAATGTGGTCGCAAGGGAGAACTCTTTCACTGTAGCTACAGTTACTTGAGTGAGATTTCCTAAAGTGCCTACCGTGATCTTGAGGGAGAACTCTTCAATGTCGGCCAGAGGCTGCTGTCGGCCATCCAACAAAGAGTTTGTCTTGGGGAAGAGTTTGTCTTCTATGGCTGCCCCTGCACACACCACACACACCACACACACACACACACACACACATCACACATCACACACCACACACACACATCACACACCACACACACCACACACCCCACACACACACACACACACACACACACACACACACAGAGTGGTCAATACATGGTAAGTAAGGGTGTGTGCTCGTTGTATGTATGTATGGGAACAATTTGTCTTCAGTACCGCTGCTGCTTGCTTATGTACGCGCGTACGCACAGGCACGCGCGCGCGCGCGCGCGCGCGCGCACACACAACACACACACACACAACACACACACACACACACACACACACACCACACCACACCACCAGCACCAGAAACCACCACCATTACCACCTACCCACACCCACTCACCAGCGATTCCCCGGTCCTCCAGTTTCCGCACCAGCGTCGGGCGTTGTTGAAGTTGCCGTAGCCGGTGTCGGCGTCGACCAGGATGGGGAGTCGCAGGCGTCGTTCATGAACTCCAGAACTTCCAGCACCTGCGTCCACGACGCCTCGTTGCTGTCCCGCACCCCCAGCTGAGCGCTCATGGACAGCCCGCCTCGCCCAGATTCCTTTGAACCCTGTGAGTGTGAAAGGAGGGGGGAGTGAGAATTCTGACCATTTTGTGGACCAGTCAGAGGACTTTACTGTTCATGGATTCAAGAAGGGGGAAAATCATGGCCGTATGGTGAGAATGCCGATTTTTTTGTGGACCAATCAAAGACTTCACGATTTGCG
>JAFLJL010014159.1:27500-34123 GCA_018398815.1 Conus ventricosus | reverse complement strand
CCCCCCCCATTGAGCGAAGGGCCGAAACCTCATTCGGGCTGCGGTCGTCCCCCCCAAAGGGTTTTCTTTGAACACAAGGTGCAAGAATGACGTACACCAGGTCTGCAGATTGACAGTTTGAAGCTGCCAGACCCTGAACTGCCAATGGACCAGCAACTGTGGTGCAGCTGTCATGAAGGGACATGTCTTGCACTCTTGCGAGTGCATGGTGTGTGCCCAGGGTTGTGCTCTCGCCTTGCAGACAGAGGCACGCACTAGATGGTCCCTCAATTTGTGTCTCTCTGAAGGCTATCAAGGGTGGTTTTGGAAGGTTCTTTAAGTTTGGGTCAAGTTGGAGGAGTGGAAGTTGTTGAGAAGGATGTTGCGGACAGTGGAGTTGTGAGGGTGAAAGGTGAGCACAGCCACTGTACGGTCTGCTTGATCATCTGAACGATTAGCAGAAGTCACGTCTGACTGCGAGGAATGGCAATGGGCACGCTCCAAGGCAGTCTGGACCAATTGCTGAGGGTACTGGCGTGTCAGGAAGAAGGACTTCATTCGTTCAGCCTGGTGCTGAAGTCAGTGTCACTGCTGCACAGCCTGCGAAGTCGAAGAAACGGGAGAAGGAATGCTATCCTTGCATTTCTGAGGGTGACTGGAGGTATACAAAAGGTATGAGTGAGAGTCAGTGTCCTTGTAGTAAATACTGGTAGAAAGGCAGTTGGAGTCAGAAAGGATAGTGATCCGAATGTCGAGAAAAGAGACTGAAGAATCTGAAATGCAGTAGGTGTATTTCAGAGCTGGATGGAAGCTGGACATGAAGTCCATGAACTGATTGAGGAATCTATGGAACAGGAGGCCAGTCCGAGACAGTCGTCAATGAACCGCCTGTAAAAATCGGGTTTCTCACCTGTATACTGGTTCAAGGCTTGTTCTTCCACATAGCCCACAAACAGACATGCAAAACTAGGACCCATTTTGGTCCCCATGGCCACTCCGCTCTGCTGCAGAAATGGGTCCCCATCAAAAGCGAATGAGTTCAGGTGAGGACCAGTTCGGCGAGGCGCAGAATGGGGGGAGTGGAGGTTCTGGGCACTCCTTTGGAGGAAATGGCGTACTGCCTGTAGGCCGTCCTTGTGGTGATTGTTAGTATACAGAGAGACAATGTCCCATTGTTGAACACATGCCTCTCTGTACAGCCGTTTGGAAAGGAGAAGGTCCCCAGGAGATTGAGGGCGTGGCGAGGTGTCCTTTCACATAAGTGGGCAAGCTGACACGAGTGGCTGAAACACACTGTCCAGAAAGTCGAGATGAGTGCAGTGGGGCAGAGCAGGCAGAAACAATATGGCGTCCTGGTGTGTAAGCCTTAATGGATTTTTTGGGCGGAGTGTAAAACATGGGCTCTCTGGTTTCTTGGACCACAGCAAATTGAGCCCCCATGGAAGATGACCTTCTTTGATAGAGGCCTTTGATTGTTTATCTAAACACGGCGATGTTCTGGCTTGTTGTTACATCTGGGGACTGGGCTGTAGAGGCTGTGTTGGACAGCTGGAGACCCTGGCTTCCAGAAGTACAAGTACTCTCCCGGCCACACCTCAACTGCTCCACCTTTTAACCGCAGGCATGAACACAATGTCTGTCCGGTCCTTCAGTTCCTGTAGAGCTGTCTGTTCTGTCAGGGCCCGAGGTTGAAATGGCAAGGGGCCTTAAGAGTTTTAACAGTCGATCTGGTTGTGCAGACGCGATATAGTAGTCTAGAGAGGGAAAGGCACCCAGGTTATGGGAGTCCAATGGCTGGGAGGTTTTGTGAAAAAAATGGAAGCAATACCACAACAATCCTGGGTGAAGAGTCACAGACAGAGCATTTCAAAATGGGCTGCAGACGTAGTCGTCGAAAAACCTTGCAGAGGAACAGATATGCTGGCCCAGTGGTTGTTGCTGCAGGGCCACAAATTTGAGGTCTCTTGATTAACAACTGGTGTTGGCCCACTGTCACCTCCAAGTCAGGGGTGATGTGACAACCCGAATTGGGGGTTCACTGCAAGGGCAAACTGGGAGGAGGAGAGACTTCCTGTTTGAGAGGGCCATAGTTTTTCTTCTTTGTTCAGTCATAGAGGAGCATATAACTTTTGGTTGGCAAGACCGAATATAAGAAATAATAAAAGCTTGAGGTAGATGATCCAGTATATGATGAACTTGGTATTTCAAATGGATTAGTGTGGTTAATGGATTCACACGACAAAGATACGCAATGACTGTTTTCTCGCATGATTGAAAACTGGCCTGAGCGTAGAAACTTTCCATGGTAGACTTAACGGAGAGTTGTTGAATATTCAACTGAAACCCATAGGAAGAGATTCTTTTTTCTTCAGACATACTGGTGGTGATGTTAGATGTGGCTGGTCAGTTTTTATGGTCTTTTCCAAGAGTGGAGCGCAGATAACTAACACCAACACACGAGGTATAGTTGGCAGAGGTTTCTCAACTGAGCCAGGGCAAAACAAAAACTTGGGTAAGTGACGGGCTGACGAAGACAAAAGCATAACAACACAAAAGAAGATGAGGAACAGGAGAAGAAGGCAGGTCGCAGTCATGTTTGGGTAAGTCGTTGTTTGGCAAACAATAGATGACGTCTGCGTATCACATTTGAAGGAGACGAAAACGGTGAAGAGTGCACTCACCAGGGTTTGAGTATGTTGATCGGGGAACAAGAAGGAACGCAAGCTTTCTACTCAAAGAGCTTTCATCAGGCTTGAGTTAGTGTGTGACAGAGACCGATCTTAAATGAGGACTAACAATGAAAAAGTATGGTGTTTGATAAATTAACGTTAAAACCTCCGTCAGATAGAAAGAGATGGAAGTATGTGTGATCGAAACAGGAATGGCTTATGCCTTATTATTGTTTCAAAAAGGGAAAAAACAAAGCTGTTGTTTATTCTATTGTTAAAGGGCTACGATGGTCGAGCTCCGGATGTGAGCAATGAAACAGTCGTGTGTTCATGGTGTTCCGAATTTATGTTGATTTATACTGTGGGAGCCAAACGGAAATCCTCTCGAAGCATTCTAGATTCACTGTGGGGAGCTAAATGAAACCTATCTCATATGTATGTTTGCTGATGGATACCAGTGATTAAATAACCGTCTCCTAAGTATTTATTACTGAGGTGATAGTATGTATGGGAATCATTCCGATCAGTTAACTTATTTTAAACAGATGTCTTTTCATATGATAAATGGCAATGTATGGAAAGCATGTTGATTAATATTTAAAGCCAGCTTATGCTATGTTAGTGATGTGATGTATAGTGAACATCAACCTGGTGCTAAACACGAAATGCGCAAAGATTGTGTCAATGATGTATGATGATATAGATAAATTGGGAATAGTTGCTTTTGATAAAAATGAAGAAAAGAAAGATGAATGAACACGATTTCTCCTTGAGAGGTAGTGATCTTGTCAAATGTTAATAACATAATGTTATGATCTGTACATGATCAAAACCTATTTATTTTATGACGAGGATGAGAGGTAAGGTAAATGATAAACACAAATTATACTTTCGCTTATTGTGCAGATTATTGAAAATCATTTGTTATGCTATCCGCTCATTGTACGAAAGGTCTATATGGTAGTCTGTCCTCGCAAAACGCGAAGGTTTATGATTTTGAAAAAAAGATGACGTCTCAGCCGTGTTGAACTTCTGTGAAGTAATTTTGAAAGAAGTTAAGTGCTTCAATTTGTTGAAACCACGTCGATATTGGCTGTAGATAAAGTGCCTGTTTACGATAAAAATAGGAACCATTTATTACCTGTGAGAAGTGATTTTAAGACAAGGATAGTACTCTAAACATTCAAGAATGGGCGCAGGTACCCCAGGTTGAGTTTGACACCCTGTGTCCTTGTAATGTTGTCCCCTAACCTCGGGTCCGGGGCCTATTGTGTGGTCCCCATTCTCCACCGTGCCGGTATGCGAGAGAGTAGCATGCCATATGGACCCGACAAGCCATCTGAGCAGCGGCCCTCTTCTGCGCGAGAAGTCTAGCTTAGGGTCGTGCCCGGTACGTCCATGTTCGCCCAGCCCCATCCTGGGGGCCGCCTAGCCAACCACCGCCTGCGTTGACAACGTACCCTCTGCAGCGTCCACGTCGTTCCTGAGCCGTCGTGAGACACATCGTGTCAGTCCGATCTTTCGCGTCCGTGAGAACCCTTCTTGGTCGTCGACTTTCGCGTCGCGAGACCTTGTTCTGTGAAGTAACAGAGAGCCACAGCTCTTAAAGTGGAAGCTAATGCCTCAAAAGTAGCAGAGTGCTACTTCAGTGTGATCTGGCCGAGTCACAGGTTTTTTGTTAATTTTCATTTATTTGGTGTGTGTGTGTGTGTGAGTGTGTGTGTGTGTGTGTGGGTGTGTGTGTGTGTTGTGTGCGTCGTGCGAGCGTGCGTGCGTGCGTGGCGTGCGTGCGTGTGTGGGGTGTGTGTGTGTGTGTGTGGTGTGTGGTGGTGTGTGTGTGTGTGTGTGGTGTGTGTGTGTGTAAAGTGGTTACATTCCTTGTGGACAAAGACTCACTGCATCGTTTCTTCGACGCATGCAAGTCACGTACCTTACTGACAGTCGCAGTGTCGTCTTTATTCTTTACCCCTACTTTGCAGACAGCGCCCACCTTGAGGCACTTGCCAAGTTAGTGACTCGTGCAGAGCTGCTCCGTCATTCTGCACTCTTTTGCATAAGAGTAGTTTCAGTCGCGGTCTGTAAAACCAGGCCAGACAGTGCCTGTGACAGACCGTTGGTGGGTGGGCCATACACACACACACACATATATATATATATATATATATATATATATATATATATATATATATAATGCTGAACAATTAAGTAGTGGGGAAAAACAGGTGCAGGCAGGTCAACAATTCTTCAATCAACAGTAAACAAGTGGGGTATGTTTTGCTCCCATAAGGAAACCTAACACAGAGTAACTTTTATTCAAGACGGAACAGCCTTTTAAACTTGAATATAGTCAGACAAATACATAGACGAACAATCTAATAGTGGGGGAAAAACAAGCGCAGGCCAACAACTGAACTGTCTGGCAAAGATTTGGACTTGAGGGGAAGGGAGAGGGGAGTTTGAAGATGGAGAAACTGGGAAAATGAAATTTAAAAAAAAAATGTTACAGATATGAAAACTCTTCACTAGCTGCATAAGGGAACCATCGCAATCTCTTTTGAAGGCAGATATATTTTTATTGCCTGCTCCGAGGCCTTTCGCCCGCTGGATCGGGACTCATCAGGGAGACACGGCTGGTTGTGTCTGCGCTCCCAGCGTCAAATAGAGACACACCACAGTCCATAATACTGTGGTGTTCTCACCCCATGGGTGCAAAAAAAGAATCCATAGCACCCCGAGCAGCCAGCGAAGAGTGGTAAATGCAACCAAACGAAAGTGTGGGGAGGAAAAAAAGTTGCTGTAAAATTAAAGAAATTATGCAAATAATATAAAATGTAGGGGACAGTCTTTGAGCCTACGCCTGAGGATCCACCCAAAGATGCAAGGGAGATCAAAAGACAAACACACAGACGGACAGAAACAAATGCAAATAACCTCAATTTAATCAAAGCAAAATCGGAAATGAAATGAGGTAGGGAACAGTAAACGATAAACAGTAAACAAGTGGGGTATGTTTTGCTCCCATAAGAAAACCTAACACAGAGTAACTTTTATTCAAGACTGGCACAGCCTTTTAAACTTGAATAAAGTCAGACAAATACATAGACGAACAATCTAATAGCGGGGGAAAAAATAAGCGCAGGCCAACAACTGAACTGTCTGGCAAAGATTTGGACTTGAGGGGAGGGGGAGAGGGGAGTTTGAAGATGGAGAAACTGGGAAAATGAAATTTAAAAAAAAGAAAGTTACAGATATGAAAACTCTTCACTAGCTGCATAAGGGAACCATCACAATCCCTTTTGAAGGCAGATATATTTGTATTGCCTGCTCCGAGGCCTTTCGCCCGCTGGATCGGACTCATCAGGGAGACACGGCTGGTTGTGTCGGCGCTCCCGGCGTCAAATAGAGACACACCACAGTCCATAATACTGTGGTGTTCTCACCACCATGGGTGCAAAAAAGAATCCAATAGCGCCCCCAGAGCAGCCAGCGAAGAGTAGTAAATGCAACCAAACGAAAGTGTGGGGAGGAAAAAACGTTGCTGTAAAATTAAAGACATTATGCAAATAATATAAAATATAGGGGACAGTCTTTGAGCCTACGCCTGAGGTTCCACCCAAGGATGCAAGGGAGATCAAAAAGACATCCTCTTAAGACACAAGTGCTGAGGGCCAGTTCTTGGAATGAATCCGCAAGGGACTAAAATACAACAAACTAATAAATTCCAAGTATAAGTAACGAGCACCGTTCCAGAAACTTACAGAGCAGCTTGGTGTTGCAATGACTGCAAGAAATATTGAATTGTAAACAAAGCTTGCTCTTATGTCTTAGATTGAAGAAATAGGAGGAGATAAGCATTCATATCTGCAGTGGTAGATGATTCTGCCTAACTAACAGTATATGCTTGAGTGGGTGAATGGGGAACAAAAAATATATAAAATCAATGCTTCTCAAAATGAGCCTTCAGCAAGCTTATAG
>JAFLJL010014159.1:0-22500 GCA_018398815.1 Conus ventricosus | reverse complement strand
ACTGTTTATGGTTTGCATATCTGGTTTTAAAGTGGTTAGCCGTGATTCCTATGTATGTTTCTTTATCACTGTCTGTTGTTACCATTTTATAGAAATTGTTTGTCTTGTCCGCCTTTATGAATACTTTTTTGTCATTCTGGATTTGTTTAATGTTATTATTCAATGTTGTTTGGAAATTGTTATGTGGTTTTCTGAAATCAATATTAGCTATTAGTTTTTTCATGCTTTCTTCAAAAGGTTTCATTTCCTCTATTATAGGTGGCGATTTCCATGACTTAAACCCATAAGTTTTTTTTATCTTGCTTTTTGGCATCTGGGTTCAAAAGAAGAACGCTTTCCACCTCATGTCGCTCCCTACATGGTTGAGCACTTTTTACGTCCTGTGTGGCTTTTTAACTTTGATTTTATATATATATATATATATATATATATATATATATATATATATATATTTATATATATATATATATATATATATATATATATATTGAATTATAAACAAAGCTTGCCCTTATGTCTTAGATTGAAGAAATAGGGGGAGATACGCATTCATAACTGCAGTTTGTTGTATATATATATATATATATATATATATATATATATATATATATATATATATATATACAACAAACTAATAAATTCCAAGGATAAGTACCGCACCGTTCCAGCAACTTGCAGAGCAGCTTGGTGTTGCAATGACTGCAAGAATATTAATTATAAAAAGCTTGCTTTATGTCTTAGATTGTAGAAATAGGGGACATAGCATTATATTGCGTGGTAGATGATTTGCTAACAACAGTATGTGCTTGAGTGGTGAAGGGGAAAAATAAAATAAATGCTTCTAATGACTTCAGCAGTTTATATTCTCAGGGGGAGACATCTCCAATAGGGAGGGAAACTCACTAACATTAACCCCGGGTCTATACCCTACATTTGAAACTTGGTGTTTCTCCTCAGTGACCGCGGAAAGTTATTTGACTCCTTGCCTTTTCAGTTATTAAAAAGAATTTGCAATCCCAGAAAAAGGTTGGTGTGCAATACGTAGTATGTTTGTTGAGTTTTAGAAAACCAACCAAAGTGCCATCTAGAAGCAAAAGAAAATCTAAAAGAGCAAAACAAGCATTTTCTTGTGAGAGTAGTAATATATAAAAGATATCTTAAGCACAAGTGCTGAGGGCATTCTTGGAATGAATCGCAAGGACTAAAATACAACAAACTAATAAATTCCAAGGATAAGTACCGCACCGTTCCAGCAACTTACAGAGCAGCTTGGTGTTGCAATGACTGCAAGAAATATTAAATTATAAACAAAGCTTGCTCTTATGTCTTAGATTGTAGAAATAGGGGGACATACGCATTCATATCTGCAGTGGTAGATGATTCTGCCTAACTAACAGTATGTGCTTGAGTGGGTGAATGGGGAAAAATAAAATAAATGCTTCTCAAAATGAGCCTTCAGCAAGTTTATATTCTCCAAGGGGGAGACATCCTCCAATAGGGAGGGAAACTCACTAACATATAACTCCTGGTCATATACCGATATTTCGAAACTTGGTGGTTTCTCCTCAGTGACCGCGGAAAGTGGTAATACAACTCCTCTGCCTTTTCAGTTTTAAAAAGAATGCAACCCCAGAAAAGGTTGGTGTGCAATACCGTAGTATGTTTGTTGAGTTTTCAGAAAACCAACCCAAGGTGCCATCTAAGAAGCAAAAAAAAATCATAAAAGAGCAAAACAAGTCATTTTTTGTGAAAAGTAGAAAAAAAAAAAAGATTTCCTTTAGACAAAGTGCTGAGGGCTTTCTTGGAATGATCCGAAGGGGGGACAAAAATACAAAAAATAATAAATTCCCAAGGAAAAGTACCGCACCTTTCCAGAAACTTCGAGCAGTTGGTTTTGCAATGACTGCAAGAATATTAAATTATAAACAAAGTTGCTCTTTGTTTTAGATTGAGAAAATAGGGGGACATCCCCATTATTTGCGTGGTAGATGATTTCCCTAACTAACGTTGTGCTTGGTGGGTGAAGGGGGAAAAATAAAATAAATGCTTCTCAAAATGACCCCTTAGCAATTATTTTTCCCCAAGGGGGGGAACACCCTCCAATGGGAGGGAAAATCACAAACATATAACCTGGTCATTCCCGATATTTCGAAATTTGGTGGTTTCTCTCAGTGCCCCGCGGAAAAAAGTGGTAATTTGTCCTCTGCCTTTTCTTTTTAAAAAGAATGCAATCCAAAAAAAGGTTGGTGTGAATCCCGTGTATGTTTGTTGAGTTTTCAGAAAACCAACCAAAGGTCCCCTCTAAGAAGAAAAAAAATCAAAAAAGGCAAAAAGCTCATTTTCTTGTAAAAAAGTAGAAAATATAAAAAGATATCTCTAAGACACAAGTGCTGGGGGCCCCGTTTTTGGGATGAACCCAAGGGACTAAAATACAACAAACTAAAATTCCAAGGATGTCCCGCACCTTCCAGCAATTCAGGCAGCTTGGTGTTGCAATGACGAAAGAAATTTAATTATAAACAAAGTTGTTTTTTAGGGTTTTAAAATTTTTAGAAATAGGGGGAAAAGGCATTTATCTGCGTGGTAGGATTCTGCAAAACTAACGTATGTGCTTGGTGGGTGAATGGGGAAAAAAAAAATAAAGCTTTTTCAAAATGGCCTTCAGAAAGTTTTTATTCTCCCGGGGGGAGACTCCCCCAATGGGAGGGAAACCACAAACATAAAATCCTGGTCATTTTCCGTTTTTTTTAAAAACTTGGTGGTTTCTCCTCAGTGCCGGGAAGTGGAAAATTTGTCCTTGTTTTTCATTTTTAAAAAAAAGAATGAAAACCCAAAAAAGGTTGGTTGCAAATTCCGAGTATTTTTGTTGGTTTTCAGAAAAAACCAAATTTCCCATCTAAGAACCCAAAAGAAAATCTAAAAGAGCAAAAAGTACATTTTTTTTGAAAATTTGAAAATAAAAAAAAGATTTCCCCCAAAGACCCAATTTGCTGAGGGCCGTTTGGATGAATCGCAAGGGACTAAAATACAACTACTAATAAATTAAAGGATAAGTACCGCCCGTTCAGAACTTACGAGCATTTGGTGTTGCAATGCTGCAAGAAATATTAATTATAAACAAAGTTGCCTTATGTTTTTGATTGTAGAAAGGGGGAATGATTTTTCATTTGCAGTGGTAGATGATTTGCCTACTAACAGTTGTCCCTTGAGTGGGTGATTGGGGAAAATAAATAAATGCTTCTCAAAATGGCCTTCAGCAAGTTTATATTCTCAAGCGAAGGGGGAGACATTCCAATAGGGAGGGAAACTACTACTATAACCCCTGGTCTAACGTATTTCAAATTTGGGTGGTTTTCCTCAGTGACCTGGAAAAGTGGAAATTTTGACTCCTCGGGCCTTTTCGTTTAAAGAATGAATCCAGAAAGGTTGGTTGCAATCCCGTAGTTGTTTGTTGAGTTTTCAGAAAACCACCAAAGGTGCCATTAAGAAGCAAAAGAAATTTATAAAAGAGCAAAAAAAGCTAATTTTCTTGTGAAAAGTGGGAAAATATAAAAAATATCCTTAAGCAAAAGGCTGAGGGCCAGTTCTTGGATGAATCCGCAAGGGACTAATAAACTAACTAATAATCCAAGTAAGTACCGCACCGTTCCGCAAACTTACAGAGCTGTTTGGTGTTGCATGACTGCAGAAATTTAAATTAAATAAAGCTTGTCTTATGTTTAGTTTGTAGAAAATAGGGGGAAAATACGCATTCATATCTGCGTGGTAGATGATTCTGCCTAATAACAGTATGTGCTTGAGTGGGTGAATGGGGAAAAATAAAATAAATGCTTCTAAAAAGAGCCTTCAGAAAAAGTTTATATTCCCAGGGGGAGCATCCCCCAATAGGGGGGGAAAAACTCCTAACTATAAATCCTGGTCAATACGATATTTCGAACTTGGTGGTTTTCTCAGTGACCGCGGAAAGTGGAATTTGACTCCTCTCCCTTTTCAGTTTTAAAAAGATGCAATCCCAGAAAAGGTTGGTGTGCACCCGTAGTATGTTTTTGAGTTTTCAGGAAAACCAACCAAGGTGCATCTAGAAGCAAAAAAAAAATCATAAAAGAGCAAAACAAGCAACATTTTTCTTGGTGAAAATAGGAAAATATAAAAGATATCCTCAAAGACACAAGTGCTGAGGGCCAGTTTTGGAAATCCGCAAGGGACTAATACCAACAACAAATAAATCCAAGGAAAAGTCCGCACGTTCAGAACTTACAGGAAAGTTTGGGTGTTGAAATGACTGCAGAATAAAAAATTTATAAACAAAGTTTGGGCTTCTGTCTTATTTTAGAAATAGGGGGAAAACGCATTCATATTGCGTGGTGGGATTTTGCTAACTAAAGTATGTGCTTGGTGGGTGAATGGGGAAAATAAAATAAATGCTTCTCAAATGACTTCAGCAAGTTATTTTCCCCAAAGGGGGAGAATCCTCCATAGGGAGGGAAACTCACTAACAATAAACTCTGGTCATTACCGATATTCAAAAACTTGGTGGTTTTCCTCAGTGACGCGGAAAAGTGGTAATTTGATCCTCTGCCTTTTCGTTTTAAAAAGATGCAATCCAGAAAGGTTTGGTGTGCAATAGTAGTAGTTTGTTGAGTTTTCAGAAAAACCCCAAACGTGCCATCTAAGAAGCAAAAGGGAAATCATAAAAGGGGCAAAACAAGCTACAATTTTCTTGTGAAAGTAGAAAATTATAAAAAGATATCCTCAAAGGGACACCAAGGGTGAGGGCAGTTCTTGGAATGATCCGCAGGGACTAAAAAACAACAAAACTAATAATTCCAAGGATAATACGCACGTTCCAGCAACTTACAGAGCGCTTGGTGTTGCAATGCGCAAGAAATTTAAATATAAAAAAAAGCTTGCTTTTTGTCTTAATTGTAGAAATAGGGGGACTTAGCTTCTATCTGCAGTGGTAGTGATTCTGCTAACTACAGTTGTGCTGAGGGGTGAATGGGGAAAATAAAAAAATGCCTTCAAAATGAGCCTTCAGCAAGTTTATATTCTCCAAGGGGGAGACATCCTCCAATAGGGAGGGAAACGTACTAATATAATTCCTGGTATATACCATATTTCAAAACTGGTGGTTTCTCTCAGTGCGCGGAAAGTGGTATTTGGACTCTCTCCCTTCAATTTTTAAAAAGAATGCAATCCCAAAAAAGGGTTTGGGTGTGCAATACCGTAGTATGTTTTTGAGTTTTCGAAACACCAAAGGTCCCCTCTAAGAAGCAAAAAAAAAATCTAAAAAAAAAACAAGACTTTTTTGAAAAAAAAAATAAAAAAACCCCTTCCCCAACTGGGGAGTTCTTGGTTTGAATAAAGGGGAAAAAAATAAAAAAAAATAAAAAAAAGTGCCCCCTTTTTTCCAAAAAAGGGATTTTTGGGGTTTTCGAAAGAAATATTTTTAACAAAGTTGGGGGTTTATGAATTAAAAAAGGGGGGAAAATTAAACCAGGGTAATTTTTCCCTAAAAAATTCTTGGGGGGGGGAAATAAAAAAATAAAATTTTTCAAAAACCTTGGTTTTTTTCCCGGGGGGGGGCCCCCCGGGGGCCCTTAAAAAAACCCCTTTAAAAATTTTGTTTGGGGGTTTTCCCCAGGGGGAAAAGTTAAACTCCTTGCCTTTTTTTTTTAAAAAAAAAGGGCCCCCCAAAAAAAATTTTTGTGAAATAGGTATTTTTTGGTTAGTTTCAAATACCAAGGTATTTTAAAGCAAAAGATCAAAAATGGCAAAAACTAATTTTTGGAAAAAAAAAATTTTAAATAAACCTTTCAAAAGAATCAAGGGGGCATTTCCTAATGAAGAAAACTAAAATAAACCTTATATCCAAATGTCCCGGTTTTCCCATTACGGCGTGTGTTGAATGACTTCCCTTTTAAATTTTAAAAATAAACAAGGTTGTCATAGTCTTAGTTGTTTGGGATCCAAACCAACTGCATGGAAGATAAAAACTAAAAACAAATGTATTTTTGGGAAAAAATAAAATATTTAAAAAGACCTTAAGAAACAATTTTCGGGGGGGAAAACCCCTTAATAAAAGGGCCCAAAATAACAAAAACCCTTAATTCCGATTTTTCGAACCCGGTTTCCCTATGGCCGCGGTGTTGTACGAAAATTTTTTTCAGTTTTTATTAATTAAAAATTTGGGGACATACCTATATGTTGGAGTTTTCTAAACCAACAAAGGTGCATTTGAAGAAAAAAATAAAAAAGGCCCCAAATTTTTTTGAAAGTAAATTAAAAAGGGGAATCTCTAAGAAAATGCAAAGATCTTGGTTTTCCGAAATTTAAACCCTTTTTTCCAGTGAAGCCGATTTAAACTTCACCCTTTGTTTTCAAGATGAAGAAATATAAATTTCAAAAGTTGGTTTCGTATTGTTAGATTAAGAAAAAAAAGTCCATCTGGGGGATAGAATCTGCATAACAACAGTATTCTTGGGGGGAAAAGGAAAATAAAAAAAAACCTTCTAAAAAAGTCCCTTGGGAAAGCTTAATTTCCCAAGGGAAAATACAAAAAAGGAAATACAAATAAACCGTCTATACCGTATTCGAAACTTGGGGTTTCATGCCCGCGGAAATTTAAATTTAACCCCTTTTAGTTTTAAAAGTTAAATAGGGGAAAGGTTTGGTGGTGCAATACGTATGTGTTTGGGTTTTAAAAAAAAAAAATCCCTTTCTAAAAAGCAAAAGAAAATCATAAAAGAGCAAAACAAGCTTTTTTTTCCCGGGGGGGGAAAAGTAGAAAATTTAAATAGATTCCTCTAAAAACAAAATGGGGAGGGCAAGTTTTTGGGAAATTTGAACCCGAAAGGGGGCCAAAAATTTCCAACAAATAATAAATTCCCAAAGGATAATTACCGCACCGTTCCGCAACTTACAGAGCAGCTTGGTGTTGAAATTGCCCTCCCAAGGGAAATTTTAAAATTTTTAAAAACCCAAAGCTTGCTCTTATGTTTAGATTGGGAAAAATTTGGGGGGAGATAACGCTTTCAAGCTGCAGTGGTAGTGATTCTGCCTAACAAAAGTATGTGTTTGAGGGGGTGGGGGGGGAAAAAAAAAAAATAAAAATTTTGTTCTCAAAAATAAACCCCCACCAAGCTTATTTTCCCTCCAAGGGGGAGACATCCCCAATGGGGGGGGGAAAAACTCAAAACTTATAATTTCCTGGTCATATACCGGGATTTTCGAAATTTGGGTGGTTTCTCCTCAGTAAACCCCCGGAAAAAGGTTGTAATTTGACTCCTCGGGCCTTTTCTTTTTTTAAAGGAAAAAATTACAATCCCGGAAAAGGGTTTTGGGGCCCAAAAACCGTAGTATTTTTTCCCCGGTTTTAAAAAAACCAAACCCAAATTTCCCTTTTTTTAAAAGAAAAAAAATCAAAAAACCCAAAAAGGGCTACATTTTTTTGTAAAAGTGGGGAAAAAAAAAAAAAAAAGATATCCCAAATACACAAGGGGTTGGGGGCCGTTTTTGGGAATGAATCCGAAAGGGGACTAAAATACAAAAAAAATTTAATAAATTTCCAAGGATAAAGTCCCGGGGGCCCCGGGTTCCAGAAAATTTACAGACGTTTGGTTTGCAATGATCCCAAAGAAATTTTTAAATTTTTAAAAGCTTGCTCTTATGTTTTTGGATTGAAGAAATGGGGGGGAATTACGCATTCATATTTTTGCGTGGTAGTGTTTCTGCCAAAACTAACATATGTGCGGGAGTGGGTGAATGAACCTACATATATTTAAATATATTTAAATTATATATATATATAATATTTAAAAATAAATTTAAATATATATATATTTAAAAATTTATAATATAAATATAAAAAATTATATATTTATATATATAATTTATTTTTAAACCGAAATTTTGGGGGCCCCGGGGGTTAAATTCACGTTTAAATTGAAGGGTGTTGATTTTTTTTTTGTATGTTTTTGGAGGGCCCCAAGGGGGACATAGAAAAAAAAAAAAGAAAAGAATTACATTTTGCGTTCCCGGGCGCTTTTGCCGGTTGAGGGGAGTTGTTGGTAGGAAGCGCAAACACGCATCCAAAATTTCGGGAGAGTCGGGAACACCAGACACCCCAACCACCAGCACCCACCGTAACCGTGGCCCAACGCCCTTCTTTGTTGTTCGGGATATGTAAAAAGGCCCTGTGGTATAGAGGTTTGTTTTTGGGTTTGTTTGGAAAACCCTTTAAAATTTTCGGACCACATCGGGATGGGCCCCAAGGGTTAAAATCAATTTTTTTAATCGTTGCTTTTGCCCCCCTTGGCCCGGGGCCTTTTTCTCTTTTTCCTTTAGCCCTGCTGCCCCCAGGGAAATTCATTCATTTGGGGTCTCTCCAGTGGAAGGTTGGGACCCTTTTCATCCCCAAGCAAGGGCCCTTCCCCATTCCACCCTCCACATGTTAAAAGTAGGTTCATGAAGCCCAGCAGTATCATGGCGTTTTTGGATTTTTTAAACAGGTCGGGGGGTTGAGAGCCGGGGTAGGGGTGCCGTGTCACTGCTTCCCCCTTTTGCCAGACTTGACGTTCTTAAAAATGCTTTCCCCCCCATCGTTTTCCCCTGGAAAATTGGGCCATTTGTTTAGCTGTGCATCCTCAGCCTGACTTACTTTTGGGTTTGGGGAAACCCTTTGTTTTTTTTTTAACAAAATCTTTTTTGGGGCCAAAGGGTTTTTCTATATGCTTTCTAAAATTCCTCCCTTTTTTTTGCCTTTGGACATTTTTTCCCACAGTGTCGTTGAAAGGTTCTGGAGGAGGGGCATTTGGGTTGAGAGGGTTTTAAAAGTGGTCTGGAAATTTTTTCCGCTTTCCCTTTTTCGTTTCTTTGGGGCACCTGTATTTTGGGTCTTCCCCGGTCCCATCCATGTTTTTCCTATGCAAGTCCCTTTTGGTTTTTTGACTGCCATGTCGCGGTTTTACCAAATAAAATCTCTTTTTAAAAAGTCGCTCATATCACCATCAATTTTATTTATTGCTTGCGCGGTGTGGTCTCAAATTTTTAAAGCTGATGCGGTGTGGTTTTTTGGACCAACTCCGCCCCGCATTTGTACTTCCTTGATGAAACTCTCTCTCCCCTCTCTGTGCGTGTTTGGGCGTGCTTTGCGTGCGTGCGTGGCGGTGTGTGTTTTGGTGTGTGTGTGTGTGGGTGGTGTGTGTGTTTGGTGTTTTGTGTGTGTTGTGTTTGGTGGGTGTGTGTTGTGTGTGGGGTGTGTCTGTGTGTGTGTGTGTGCGCGCGCGCGCCCTTCGTGCTTATACGTTTGGTGTGTGTGTTGTGTGTGTGTGTGTGTATGTGGT
Source organism: Conus ventricosus (assembly GCA_018398815.1). Classification (NCBI taxonomy): domain Eukaryota; kingdom Metazoa; phylum Mollusca; class Gastropoda; order Neogastropoda; family Conidae; genus Conus; species Conus ventricosus. The sequence continues at coordinate 13,156 of JAFLJL010014159.1, read as the reverse complement.
GGGGTGTGCTGCGTGTGTTGTGTGTGTTGTGTTGTGTGTGGTGTGTTGTTGTGGTGTGTTGTGTGTGTGTGTGTGTGTTTTAATGTGTGTGTGGGGTGTGTGTGGTAAATAAAATTTGCGCGGGGCCGTGCTGACAGGGCTTTTGTTCCGAGTGGGTCTCTAGGGTCCCATTTTTCTTACCATAATAAACAAGTTTAGTTCAAGCATTTGACCAAAAACTAAACTTGATTCACCTAACAGCCTTCTGCGCCATTTTATTATTTAAGCTTTCTTTTTGTTTGTTTATTTACTTACTTGTTTTTTTCTTAAAACTACCCGTAAAAAGAACATGATTTTAAAAATTTCCCGGGGCCAGTGGAAGGAAAGTCAAAAAAAAAAAGTGATCGATTTATTTTCCTGACCCTCATTGAAAAGTTAAAAATACGTATTTTTGCGGTTTGGGTTTGGGTTTTTAAACGTGATAGAGGCGTTTTGGGGGTCTTTTTGTTCTTTTTTACATTTTGTAAAAACTTCGAAAGGGTCCAATGAAGGGTGACAAAATTTTTGGGTTAAATTGTGAAGAAAATTCGGGTGTTGTTTTCAGGGTAAAAACAGGGGGCTGATGTGGGTGGAAAGGACATTAGCCCATTCGGTGTCCCGGAAACCCTCTACTAAATTTTTTAGCCAACTAAAGGAATACTCAAAATTGGTGGTCATTTTGATAAAACGCTGCTTCTTTTCAAAATTCATTGAAAAAAAATTTCACAAACCCACAAAAGCCTTTCCAAAAACGGGAAATTCTTTGCTCTCTCAAGAAGAAAAAACGAAAATTTTTAAAATCTGTGTAAGGTAAAAACCCGCCAGTGAATAAAGGATTTTGGGAAAAAATTTTAAAAAGGTCTACTTCCTGCATCCACATAAAACGGCTTTCGGGTTTTCCACTTCTTCCTTCCCCTTTAAAAACCCACGGGCGATTTTTTTTCTGGCCTGTGATGTACCCCAGGCCGGGCGGGGCCCAAAGAAAAAACGGCGTTCAGCGTTGACCGGGCCCAGCAACAGCTGGGAAAGGCCCCCTGCTTCGCCTTGTCTTTCCTCAGCAATGACGAAAAATTTTTCCCCCCAACGGGGTTCTCATGCCTAAAAAGGAAAGGAAGGGCGTTTCGAACATTTTTGTGGTAACCCCGAAAAGACTGTGGGGACAATATTTGACGAATAATTTTTGTGATTTTCCCCCCCCCTTTTTGTCACGGAACAGCAATGTGGTGGGGTATGGGCCAGGTACGCAAAAAATGATGTCCTGTTTTTATTTTAAAACCCAGGGGTTTACCCCCAAAGTGTGAAATCGGAAAGGGCCTTATGAGTGACTCCTTTGCTTTCCAAAAATGCCTAAAGAAAAACAGTTTTTAAAGGGCCTTTTGGGCCTCGTTTTCTGTTTTTTTTGTTTAGGGAGGGGGGGGGGGGGAACTTTTCACTTGTTTAAATTTTTAATCGTTACAAATTTATTCCCTAACCATAACAATTCTCAAACAAAAAGCATTTTGTGTAGGTACAAAAATGCCCCCAAACTGTTATTGTTTTTAAACCACCTTCTGCTCCTGTGTTTGATTTTTTTTCCCACAAAATGCTTTAAAAACCAAAGCCCTGTTGAATTTAAACCCCTTTGATTCTTCAAAAAAGAAAAAAGCCTGTTTTCGCGGGCTTTTTAAGTATTGCTGGGGGAAATTTTTCTTAAAACTAAAATTTACTATAGGAAAGGAAAAAGGAAAATTTTTTCCCTTAAATGCCCACCAAACCGCAAAAAGCCCAAAAAAATTTGGAAGGGCTGCCCACCACTTTTAAAATCAACCACAAGTCATCAAAAAAGCCCTTTAAAAACAAACTCTTTAAAATACATTTCTAAAGACGCACCGAAACTTGGGTTTAAAAAATTTTTTTCTTCCAAAAAATTTTTAAAATCAGATGAAAAATTTTAAATTTCCTTTCAGAAGCTCAAAGACCCACTTTCAAGGGGGGACATCCTAAAAACAGGGTTTTAATGGACTGCTTTTAAAAGTGTTTAAGTCTCACATCTTTCAATTTTCCCAGAATCTAAAAGAATATGTTTCACTGTGAGTGGAACAGGACTTGGAATACACCACGGAGCTTCCTCACTTTTTTAAATGATAAGAATGGGTATAAAACGAGTGGCCTGGTGCCAGCGGCACAGGATTTTGTTTCTTCTTTCCCCCCCCGCCTTTTGGAAAGGGGTAAAACGGTTGGGTTTTGGACGTTTTTTAAATAGTTTGTTATCCGTCTGCAAGGTTCTTTCCCCTTTGCCAGAGGTCTTTGACATAGGTCTGTTTTTTGGGTTTTTCCAGTTTCACTGTGAAAACAGTAAACCTGTTTAAATTTTTTTCCCTCGTGGCATTCGGGAAAGCTGGTCAACCTTTTATTGTCCCCGAATCCCCAACAGGGCGGGCCCCCCGGAACCCCAAAGCAAAAAATACCGTTTTTCCCTTTTGATTTTAGGGAGGTTACGTTAAAAAAAACTTTCGTAGTTGGGGGGGTTTAAGTTTGGGGGCCCGGGCCCAACGGCCCTTCCCAAAGCAAAAAGGGGAGTCTGACAAAATAAATCTTTCGTTTCGTTTTGGGAGTTAAATTTTGAATTTCCTGCCCACTCAGCAGTGTATATGGAGGGGTTTGTCGGGGGGGAATGTGTAGGGGTACGTCTCGGGGGGGTCTACTCCCAAAAAAAGCAGAAAGAGGCAACTCCCCCTCAGATTTGAAACCCAAACAGTGAAAATTTTTTGAAAGTTGGATTTTTTTTGTTGTTGTAAAGGTTTTAGTTTATTCAAAAGGGCGAAACTATGAGGGTGTGGGAGAGAGGGAAAACAATACAAAAAGACCTTAAAATTTAAAACCACGTTGGGGGCCGTCATGAGGCCACATAAAGGGACAATTTTTTCAGATCTTTCGCTAAAGACAGAAAACAATCGCTTTACAGTTTTGGGTCTATAAAAGTTATGGTCCCAATGAACATAATTCAAAATGTTAATAACTTTTACATTTTACAATACAAAAAAATCCCAAGCTTTCCTTAATAACAAGAAACTTTGCTCAAAATTTTTTAAAGATGACTGTAAAAGAAAGATGGAAATTTGGGAAACCCACGTTCAGCAAAAAAGGCTTTTATCCCAAAGGGAAAATAGGGGAATTTTTTTCCGGTATGAGGCTAAATCAACCCGGGGATCTCTGAGGTAAAAGAAAGTCCAAAAAGGGGGGTCGTCGGGAAAATTTGGTAAATTTCTTTTAACACCCCCAAAGGGTTCTTTTTTAATTGCTTTGTTCAGATGGGGAAAAAATTACGAATCCCCAAGGGGGGGAATGGAACGGGATGGTCATCCAAAATATTTTTTGGGGTTTTTTGGGGGTGGAAACCACGGGTCAAATGCGGGTTTTTTGAGGTTAAAGACGAAGATCAGACATTTAATTCGGAAAGTTTTAGTGGGGGGTTTGAGAGGGAGGGTTTTCCCCCTCCCTTTCGGCATACCGGGCTATAAACAGGGTGGTGCGGAAAGCACCCGGGACACAATCAAACCCCTTTGATGGTTTTGGGGTTTTTGGGGGGCCCGGGACTTTTCTTTTTGGACGGTCTGGCAGAGGGGCCAAAACACTACCCCCCCTAGTCCAAGTTGGAGGGGAAAATCAGGCCCTGAAACGAGGGAGGAGATTTTTCCCTGTCCTGGGCCCCAAAATCTGGGCCCAAACAACTCGCAAAAAGTTCAGTGTTTTTTGACGGGGCGTTTTTAAGTTTTTGGATATGATTTTTAAAAGTTCCACCCAAAAATTTTGGCTTTTTTTTATAGCGGGAAAATTGGGGGGTTTCCGGGTCCAAAAACCAAAATTTCAGGATCAGCAAAAAATTGATGAAAATTTGGAAATGGATTGCCCTGGGGTTTTGGTACTAGAAAAAGGGAAAACCCCCTTTTTCCCTTTGGCCCACTGTTGGATTTTTGCCCAAAAAAATTTGGGCCCGTCGACGCTTTACGATGGCGTAAAAAAACCCCAATGTTTTAAATCGCTAAGCCCATCAACAAACCCTGAGGGTTCAGAACCCTGGTTTACCTTTTTTGCCCCGGGGTCTTTGTTTTTGATGCTGAAAAGGGCAGGAAAGGACGCTCCCGGGAGGTACCCCAACTCCTCCCAAGGGGATGCCCCCATGGATTTTAAAAACCCAAGGTGGGTGCCAACAGAAAATTTCAATAAAAGTGGCAGATAAACCAAAAAAAACTAAAGCCTTTTGAGACCCTAAGGATCCCTGTTTTCCCCAGGTGGGGGCCGTAGGGTTTTTTTCAAGATAAAAAAGAAAGATGAGGGCCCAAATTTTCGTTTTTTGAGAAGGCTTTTTGCGGATGGGGGGTTTCCCAAGAGGGGAATAAATGGCCCCAACTTTTGGGAGGGGGTATTTCCCCGAAACCCGCACTTTTCACTGGCAAAAAGGGCCATGGGTTTCCAGCTTCCCACATCAGGTGGGGGGTTTGACCTTCTTCTCCATCAGCTTAAGGGCAGCTGGTCAGGGAAATATTGGACGGGTAGTTCGAAGGGTTGGTAAAGGGCCTTTCCCCGGCTTTTGGGATTAAAATTAAAACAGGGCTTTCCGCCCCGGAGGGGGGAAAGCACCCTGTGATCCGATATGGTTTTTTGACTTTGAGAAGGGCTGGGGACAAACTTTTTTGGGAAAATGTTTCAAAACCCTTTTAAGGGGAATTTTTCCCAGGGGCAAGGGGAATCTTTTTTCAGGGTTTTCAAAGTGATTTTAGTTTTATCGACTGAAAAAGGAAATTTTAGGCTTCAGAGTGGTCTTTATGGAAATTGTAAAGGGAAGATTTCTCCTTGGGGTTGGTTTTTTTCTTAAAAAGGGTGCGATTTATTTGCGATGAAAGGGTTGAGTTTGTTGAATGGTGGGGCCCCGCAGTTTTGGGAACGCTTTTTTTTGTCAGGGCATAAGGGCATCGGAAGTTTCCGAGGATTTAATTTAGGGGTTTTGGTTTTTTCTTTCCCCTTTTAATTTTTTCTTGATTTATGTTCCAACTTCTTTTTTTTTTTGTCCCAACCCCCTCGGGCCACCTCAGAGGCTGTGCAACCCACGGGCCCCTCATTCAAGGGGGCACCCCTTCCCAGCCCCCCACAGCCCGTCGGGCCCCCCCACCCCCGGCACCGGCAAATTTCCCCAGGAAGCAGTCAAAGTCAAGGGCCCTCAAGAAACAACCCACAGGGGGGAGACCCCGCATGCTTTCCGAGGCATTTTGGTTTGGGGTTTTTGTGGGCCGTTCGGGTCTTAAAAATACGGGAGGGGCACCATTTTTAAGCCCCCTACTGACGGCAATACCTTGGGTTAAACCCCGGAGCCGGCGTGAAATGAAACTCTTTTTCCGGAGGGCGCCCTCAGGTCCGTCCAACGACAGCCCCGATGAACCCCACCGATACCTTTACCCCCGGGCAGGAACCCAAAACCAAAACCACAGATTTGGTTAAAAGGGGCATCGAAATTGAGGGACCATGAGGGCAGGGGGTTTAAAGGGGCCCCGAATTTTTTGACTTTTTTTTTTTTGTTTTAAATTTTTCTGATCGATTTAGAATGAGGATGATTAAGATGAAGCTTCGGTTTTCCCCTTTCGGCTGAGACTACATGACAGGGTTTTAATTTTACGCTTCCTTTCATAAAATATCGGCCAACCTTTGGGCCCCAGAGTCAGGCACCCGCAGGTTTTTTGGGCTGGAAATTTTTAGCAACACTCTCAGAAACGCATCCATTTAAGTGGATGAAACCGACTGTGTGGGCCCAGTCTTCCAAGCTGAGGGCCACAGCCCAAAATCAACTCTGGGTAGGAGCCAGTCGGGGGCAGAAAAACCCCCATTCTCGGGTGGGGGGTTTGAACACACACCTCTTTGGGGCCGGGGGGGGTCCGGGGACGCTAAAATTCCCTTTGGGGCCCCGGGGGGGGGCCCGGTTCCCAGGCCTTTTTTTTTTTTTGGGGTGTTTTAGATGGGCCCGCCCTTGGGGCGGGGGGTTTTCCCCCCCGGGCGGGCGGGGTTTTTTCGATTTGGGGGAAAGGGGGCTTCGAGCCGGGGGTTTCCGATGGGGGGGGATAAAATTCCCGGGATTGGGGCCTTTTGGGATCCCGTCCAGGCTTTTTTGATTTTGGGCAGTCGGAATTTCCAAAAGGTTTTGGGCCCCTTTGGAAATTTTTGGGAAAAATGGGATTTAAAAAAAGTTTTTTAAATTTTTCCCAGTTTTTTTGGGGGTTTAGGGAGAATTCTGCGGGTCGGATCCCAAGAATGTCAATTTTCCTTAATTTCCCTTTTAAATTTTTAGTCAGGGAAAAAAAATTTCCAATTCCCCCTGTAATTTAAGAAGGGGTTTTAAAAAGAGGCGTTTTCAGATAATATGGGTTTTTAATTTGAACAGGAAAAAAGGCCCCCCTTCCCCGCAGATCGTCATGGACAGGAAACCCCTCCCTCGACAAATCTAGACATGAAAAGGGGAAACCCGAGGAAGATTGAAAATTTAAATTTTTGGGGGTTCATCGTTCAGGGCAAAACAAAAACAAAGTTTTGAAAGGGCATTTCAAAAAACAGACCTCTGGGGTGACCCAATTCCCACTACCCCAAAGAGGGCTGTGTTTCCCTTTTAAATCACCCCAAAACAAAAAAGGTTTGATGAAGTTTTTCCAATCAAAACTGGGAAAGTCCTGACGACAAAATTTGGGGGAGAAGATGGCCCGATAATTTGTGAGCAAACTGTAACCCTTTTAAAGGGGGGTGGGGCTCTCGCCCCCAGCTACTTTCCTGAAAAAGAGGGGGGGGGAGGGAGAGAAACGGGCAGGACCGAAAAAGCAAAAATTTTGGGAAAAAGAAGGGCAACACCGCTCGGTTTTTTTAAAAATATGTATGGTTGTGCAGGTTTTTGGAAAGAAAATTTTTAAGGGCCCGAAAGAGTGAAAGGGCTTCTGGGTTTGACTTTTTTTTTTCTTTAAAAGGGTACTACGTAAAGTTTTAGTGTTTGGGCAAAAGAAACTGCAGCTCCTCAAAGTTTGGAGTTTTAAACCACGGGGTTTTTCCCAAAAATTAATTTTAATGTTTCCCTGGTTTCAGAGGAAAAGGGAAAAGGAGAAAATCCCGGGGTTTAAACCCCCGAGTCATCGTCTGCATCCAATGGAGCGTTTTTTTTTTGGGGGTTGGAAATTTGGTTTGTTGTATTTCCCGAACCCGCGGCCCGAATTGCCCCCCAGGGTGAAAAAACGGTTTTTTGGTTTTGGAGGCGGGGGGGGGTTTTGTTTTTCATCTCCACCATCTCCCCCACGGTTTTTAATTCCCTTGCCCGCACAAAGTTCGAGGCGGGGGGGCTGGCTTTTTTATTTTTTTCCCAGCAGCAGATGGGAGAGACGGGTGGGGAGGCCCCGAGGGAAAAAGGGGGGTGGATTTATTTTCCCCCGTCAGGGGCATCCGCTTTGGGGGTTTTGAGGTGGTTTCACCTGCCACCTTTGAGGGGTTGGCATTTTGTCTTGCAGGGGTTTTTTTAAAAAAAAAAAAACCTCGGTTTGACAAGAAACAGAACCGGGGTTTCAAAAATTTCTTCACAGCCAAGGATATGAAGAAACGGGGGACGTTAAAATGGCCAATGGGCCTTTTTTACGTGCTTCAAAAAGGGGGATTTTCTTTTTGTTTTTAAATTTTTTTAAAGCTGGACTCCTGGATCCAAAAAGGGCTTTTTCCGGGGAAGAGGAGGGGTGGTTTGCCACCGCAGTTTTTCAAAAATGGCCGGGTCTTTACACGGGCCCCCCAATGGGTTGCCTTCACCTCCTCCCCAAAACGGGGGATAACCGAGGTTCCCAAAATTCTGGCATTTGAAATACCGCATCGGGGGTGGGAGCCCCTGCAGTTTGGGCACGGACATTCAAATAGCCTACTTTAATGCAGGAAGGAAAGGGTTGCAGGTTTCCCCGAAAAAGGGTTTGGTGGACACTCGGTTTTGGGACCTTTTGGGGGTGTTTAAACCCTTTTCACCTCTGCCCAAAACTTTGGGATGCTATTTTTGCCTTGTTTTTTCGCCTTTAGACTCCCCCCTTTCAAAACTGGGCACCGAATGAAGGGTTTGGGGTTTAAAATTCAATTCTTATAGGGGGTTTTACCCGGGTTTTTTCTGGGCCACACCCCCCGGGGGCCCCGCAGCTGTTCAGTTTTCCTCTTTGGGCTTACACTGAAAAGGAACGAGGGCCCTTTTTAACCTTTTCCCCCTGCTGTGGGTTTTTCCTGCTATTCCCCTTTTTAAACCCTTCTGGATTGCGAAAGGGGTCCCGGGGCCCCGAAATGGGCTTTTCCTGCTTGTCCCTTTAACACAAGTCGGGAAACCTGAATCCTGTCCTCTCTCTTGTCCCCCAAATCAGAGTTTCCTTTTTCTGAAAACCAAATTTTCTGAAAATGGGTCCCCTGCCTTCCGCTTCTTTAATTGGGGGTTTAAAGTTTTTTATGAAGCCTTGTTTTGGTTAAATTTTAAAAATTTTTTTTTTCCCTTAAACCCACCCACCCCCGAATCCAACAAGGGGGGCCGGGGGCCAAAAAGTCACTGTTTGAAACCCTTTAGGATTTAGGACAGAAAATTTCGCCCAAAAAAGGTTTTCCACAAAAACCCCCCCCGATCATGCCCCCGCCCCGGGGGGCAAGGGGAGCCGGCATTGCAGGGGTTTTCTTGGCCCTCCGGGGAAGAAAATGCCTTTTCTTGACCCAGCCCCCCTGAAAGGGGGAAAAGATTGATAAACCGGGGGCCGGGGGGTTTCCTCCTGTCTAGAAGAGGTTTCCCAAACCAAATTTTTTGAGGGCACCCCGCCCCCTCAATCACCAGGGTTTTTCATTCCCCTCCATCACAGGGCACACCGCCGGAAAAGCAGTGGGGGCCCTTTAAAAAGGGCCCCAGAGAGAAAAAGAGTGTGGGAAAAAAAAAGACTTAAGGGGGCGAAGATTGAAAAGAGCCAAAAAAAGGGAGAAGATAAAAAAAAAAAGAAAAAAAAGGGGGGTTTCCTTTGCAGGGTCCTCAACCCCTTTATCCCCATCTGACACGGGGGGGCCCTACCCGGGGGTTCCAAATCCTTACCACATTGTGTTAGGCCAGACAAAACAACTTGACTTTTCAGGCCCAGAAGCATCCTCAAAAACTAGCCTTATCTTTAAGTATTGGGTGTCCCTGCTGGGAAAGGGCCCAAGGGATCACGGGGACCGCCCCAAGCCCTCCCACCACGGGAAAAGGTTTCAAAAAACCCCCCTGGGGTTGGAAAATTACAAAGGGGAAACTGATTTTGTTAAGTAAAAAGTTAGTACCTAAACCACAGTTTTATTAGACGAACAGGACAAATCATTGGTTTTGGGGGTGCCCTTCACAATTTACCCGTCCATTTTAAATTTTTTGCTGTCGTTTTGCTGGGAGTTTGAAACTTTTTTTTTTGAAATATGAACTAGTCCCCATGTTTTTAGAGCGAAAAGGGGACCGAAGCACATTTCTTTGTTTAAAACGTTTCTTTAAGGGGAAATAATCTGGTCCATGGATGGAATTTCCCCGGCAGCAAAAAGATGTTAAGTTTCCCCTTTAAACCCATGGCCATAGCGGCAAAATTTTTTAAAAAGTAGGAGGCCTTTACTGGTTTTAGGGAACAAACATAAGGGAAAACGGGGGCCCTTTCCCCCTCTTTGCAAAACCCCCGTTTCCATCCTGGGAAATTTAGTCATTGGGACCTATTTTTGCTTGGGTTTAAATTTTTAAACTATACCATTGCTGTTCGTTCATAAGGTGACACTAAAAATCTCTGGGCTACCCCTTTTACGTTGGGAGAACCCGTTTTTACCGACCCGTTCAGTTCTGTGATGGGCAAGTGGACTGTGTCAAGGGGGATGATTTAATCATGTGTTTCCCTTTCTCAAAAACACAAAAGGATACGTTTGACAAAAGGCCCCTTTTATCCTCCAGCTGTGAAATTTATTTTGGGAAAAAAATGGCAGTACAAAAAACCATCACCCCCTCCCAAATGTGGGCTGTTGAATTTACAAAGGGTTTCCCGGGGTTTTTCCACACACTCAAATACCAGTGTGCATAGACGGCTACTGCCTTCCAACCCCCCCACCAAAATTAACGGCTTTTATGACTGCCCCTTTCCTTTAAGGGGCGAAAGCAGGCTGTGACAGTTTCACCTGTCCAGGTCACTATGGTGCTTTGACCCTTTAAAATGTTTTGTAAAAATCCGAACCAGGGATGTGAAAGGAGTCTTTCAGTCCCCCAAACTTTAAGGGCGAGTGTTGTGACCCCGCACTGTCCACGAAGCTGTGTGGGTTACGGGTGGCCCTTTACTTTTTCCCACAACCTTTTGCCCCCCGGGTTTTCTTGAGCCCCCCATATCTGAACGTGAGCAGCAGTGGGATGACCCCCCCACAGCTTTAAAGGCCCAAAACAAGGGTGGTCTTCCTCAGTCTCCATACTGGTTTATCTTCAAAAAAGTCCCGCCAAAATCTTTGCCAATTTTCATAGCCTTGACTTTAGCTTTTTAAAAAATCGTCACTTTTCCCTTTCACCTTTTTTTTTAAAAGCTCATAATTTTTAAAAACACTGTTTTTATCAAAATAACCCCATAGTGTTCTTTCCCACCAAGTGGCAGTAACACCCGGGGGACATTTCAAAAAAAATTCAAAGGGGGGATTTTTTCATTCACCAATCTTCATGCCCTGGATCAAACAAATTTTTTTCCCTACTCTTTTTCCCGGGGGTCATTTGGCTGAATCTGTCAACCGTGGTACACAGGTTGTGAAAAATCGGGGGTTTCGCCAAAGAGGAAAAAATTCAGGTGCTGGACATGAAGGGTTTTTCCCCATGAAACCCAAAATTGGGGGCGAAAAGAACTCCTGCAAAAGGGTTTGGGCCAGCTGCACACAGTCTATGGGGGAAAAACCACAAAACCCGTGCTGTGTGGCCGCCTTTACCAGAAGTGAAAAAAAGCTTGGACCCAAGAGATTTACTTTCTTCCCGTCAGGCCCCGGGTGAAATTTTAACACTTACAAGGTGTTTGGCCCTTTTTTAGTGGGGCCCGGTTGGTAGGCAATAGTTGGAGTTTCGTTTTTCCGTTTTTTTTCTTTTCGGGGAAGTGTGGTTTTCCCAGGCTTTTAACCCTCTTGTCCTTTACTTGGTGTTTTCGACTTTTCTGAAAGGGTGGTTTTTTGGTTTTTGGGTAGGAGTGGTGAAGTGTTCTATGCAAACCCCCTATGTCGGGGGGGACACGAATTTGGGGCCAGTTATCTCAAAGTAGGTTGGGGCTTGCTCTTTTGATCTCTTGTGAAATGTTGCATTTATTTTTTTGTCTGAACCGGTAAAAACCGTTTCTAGTTTTTCATTTCCCCTAAGGTTTTTGCATTTTTAAACTTGGGCGCGCAACTCGTCACCTGTATGTCCTGGATAAGGGTTTTTTTTCTTTCGTTGTTCCATTTACACCTTGTGTTGGGGTCACTGGGGTTTTAAAGTCGAAGGGGATCTTTTAATTTCCCTTTTCCTGTCCCAGGAGGAAATTTTTGGGTGGGTTTAACTATGCTTTGGGGGTTATGGTTTTTGGGGTTTAACTTCGTTTTTGTTTTTTTGGTCATTGCTTTTTGGGCCCAAAGGCCCTATTTGGGCTATACATCAAAAACACATTGGAAAAAGGGTCGGAGCACAAAGTGTTTTTGAGGCACAGTTTGCCCGCCCAGGGTTTACTGTTTGCCATGTCAGATTTTTTCCCCTGCGGTTTTCCCATTGGGTTACTAGGAAATTCTGGCGTCCAAGGGGTACCTGTTTTTTGGGGGAACCAAAGTTGTCATGGCCCTTTTTGTGATGCCGGCCGAACTCGGCCTAAAAACCCTTTCCCATACACGGTGAATGCTCTCCTGCAAAGACAAGAGGCCCAAAAAAAACAAGAACAAATTTAAAAAACGGCTAGAATTAACAAGCATCATTTCGCGGTGGGTGATACTTTTACTTGTTTGAAGGGTTACTTTTGCATGCAAGATTTGGGGAATATTTTTGGGAATTTAATAATACATTTTAGTCGTTTGGGGTTTGGGCATTGCATTTTTCCCCGGGGCTTTGGCAATTGCATTTCCCCCGGGGCCCTTTGGGGAGTTTTCATATCCCTAATTAATTTGGTTTTTTTTTTAAAAAAATGTTTTTAGACGAATCACCGAATTTTATTCATTTTTCACCCGTTTTTTTTGTCTCGGGGTTTAAAAAAAGAATTAAAAATTTGAAAGTTAAAGAATATTTTTGGTTAAAACCACTCTTTTCCCTTTATGGTAGTGAATTCTACTTGCTGTTTTCGGTTGGGGGTGGTGTGGTGGAAAAGCCACCCCTGAGTAAGGGCGACAAACCCCATAAAAAACTTTAAAAAATCGCTCCCTAAAATGGGTCTCCTAACCCCCCAAGCAAAGCATCATCCTAATCTTTCTTCCCCAAATTCCCCTTTTTGTTTGCTTATGTGAAAGTGTATCCGAAATAAGTTTTCCTGGGCGTCCTATTCAGAGAGGAAAGGGGTAAAATTTTTCGTTCTGCCCCAAGGGGGATTTTCCCTTTTTTTGGGTTTTGTGGGACTTCCCAAAAAAATCTTTCATTGTTGGGCATTTTATGTATTGAAAGGAAAAAATTGGGCCGCCTGTCTTTTGGGGGTTCAACATTTTTCCTTTTTATTTTAAAAAAATACGTTAAATAGTTTAAAACGTTATTTTCTTTAAAGTTTAATTTATTTTCACATGAAGGGGAAAAAAAACTGTTTTTGGATTTCTTTTGGGAAAAAAATGGTTTTTTGTTTTGATTTTATGCTGCTCAAAACCCCCGGCTGACAGTTTGATTTCTATCGCTGCTCAACCCCCCAAGGGTGACGTTTTTCACGGGGAGCTGATTCCTGATTAAAAATGTTGACAACATGTTTTTTACAAATTTTTAGATTTCGGGTTCCTGATTAAAGGGGTTTTACAACATGTTATAACAATATTTGAAAATTTCTGATTCCTGATTTGGTGTTGACAACATTTGTTATATAAAATATTTTTGGGGATTTTAAACTTTTTTTGGGGTCTGTTTAACCAAAATGAAGGTCAGATGCTGCCCCATATGTTTTTATGTCAGTTATAAACA
>JAFLJL010014158.1:17646-27901 GCA_018398815.1 Conus ventricosus | reverse complement strand
TGTTAACATTCCTCTAGCTGAATGAAAAACTACACTGTTAACATTCGTCTAAGCGGTCTTTTTTCAAACCTCAGTCTAAAAGAGACTGAGGTTCAAAAATAAAAGCTACGACGAATTTTACTACTTTGAGGAATATTACGATGTGTGTGAAGTCACATGACTCGCTGAATTTTGTAAACTTTTTTTTGATTGGTAGAAAGAGCCTTCAGAATTCACCAGTTGACCTGATTCTCAGATACGAGTTTATACGTTAATGGTAAAGATACCATTGTCGTCCCGTGGAAAAGGAGGGTGTGGAAAGAGGTCTACTCCATTCGCTTCAAGTGAGGAATCAAGTGAGCCCTGAACTTTAGCCCAAGGCTGGGCATCTCCAGTTACAAAGCGTGATGATTTCTGGACGTGGTCGTACATATTTCCACGCGCACTGGTTTGACCTCTGATACCTGACCCGAGGAAAGGTCAGCTACCAAGTTACTGCTAACATGCAGCCTCAGCGATGGAAGCCGTGACCAACTGGTCAAAAGGTGGACCAACAGGTGGTTTTTTTTTTTTCTTTTTTATTTTCTTTTTTTTTTTCTTTTTTTTTTTTTGCTGTGGGTTTCATGTTCGTGTCGTGAGAAAGTTTATACACACAGAGGCACAGGAGCAGGGAACTCAACGTGCTCAACATCTCAGGGGAGAGAATCGCTCAGCGAAGGTGATCAGCCAAGTCATCATCAATCTCCTCCGGGCGCGTTTTGTTGTTGTTGTTGTTGTCTTTGTTGTTCTCCTTCTCCAATGTCCAGAATTCTTTCTTGCTTTCAGAGTCTGTGTCAATATCCTCATTTGTGATTGAGTCCTCTTCACCGAAATAACGCAACCCCCAAGTGGATGCAGTACTCTTCAGTCATTACTCCCCTTCATGAAGCCTAATAATTCTGTTTGAACTCGCTGTGAAAAAAGAAAAAAAAAGACTGCAAGAAGCGCACATCTACCAGACCAAGACGCACGTCACTCTGACCAGCAGATTGACCATATCAGGCTTCGAGCTCAAGTCCTCGCCGCTGCGGTTAGAGTAAGGACATTTATAGGCACATCTATCTGCCTAGGACCTCACGATACAACTCTCGATTTCTGGTAAGAACAATCATGGATTCTCCCGTCGTGTCGGACGGATGTTGAGCAGGCAGGTCATCTGCTGATGTGGGTCCTCCTGTGGGAATGAAGACTAGTTCCTGAGGCAGAGCCCTAAAAGCAATAGCATAAGCGGCTGAAAAGAGTTCCAGCTGGATCCGGCCGACGGAGGAACAAAAGGACACTTTAAAAGGTTGACAACAACACATTCCCCAGCTGACAACAGGTGCCCCCAAACGGTAGCAGCAGAACGGTAGCCAGGAGTCATGATCTGGTTGCGGAAGGCCGCCTAAAGCCTGTATCACACCGAGCCACTTCTCGCTCAAGTGGGGTCATTTTAGAGAGAGAGAGAGAGAGAGAGAGAGAGAGAGAGGAGAGAGAGAGGAGAGAGAGAGAGAGAGAGAACGAACGAACGAACGAACGAATCTTTTTTAATGAGGGAAAAAGCGGAATAAGCACAACATGGCTTTTTACATCCGGCCCTCAATGAAGGGAAATATATAGAAAATGCAATAACAACATCAGCAAAACTAATCTAGAATAGAAGTAAACATACATAAACGCTATATATAAAAAGAAGAAACGGTTAACACAAAAGAACAGAACACAATCATATGCCTGGAAGAGAGAAAGAGAGAGAGAGAGAGAGAGAGAGAGAGAGAGAGAGAGAGAGAGAGAGAGAGAGAGAGAGAGACAGACAGACAGACAGACAGACAGACAGAAACAGGTGGGGGGGGAGGGGAGGGGTCATCATATATAGTTCATGAAAAAATGGTTTTTGGGAAGATAGATAAATATATAAAAGAAACATTATCACAACAATAAATTATAACACATTTCTGGAAAAAAAATCATTGAACAGGCACCCCATCCTGTAGGCAAAGACAAAAATTTACACATGACAAGCAGCACCTTTGGAACACTAGATGAGAGAGACCAGTACAGAGAGAGAGAGAGAGAGAGAGAGAGAGAGAGAGGAGAGAGAGAGAGAGAGAGAGAGAGAGAGAGAGACAGACAGACAGACAGAGAGACAGAGAGAGAGGGAGAGAGAGAGGGGGGAGAGAGAAGGGAGAGGGATGAGAGAAGAGAGAGAGAGAGAGAGAGAGGGGGGGGGGTAAGAGCATGAATTGGAAAATTCAGTCATTAGTTGGGTATGAAGTGCCCTTTTAAAGCTGTATATGCTGGCATGAACATCAAGAGAGGGTGAAATGCAGTTCCACAAGAAGCCGGGAGTAGTGAAGACTGGTTTTAAACATATATATTCTTGGACGGGTATTACAATTTTATGAAAATGGCGATTTTCATTAAATCTAAATTTCTCTGTAATTGAAGTGGGAGCACGACCCGAAAGAATCTTAAACATGAAAAAAGCTTTATTGAATTTAAGCTTCAAGTTTAATGGTAAAATATCCAGATCTGTATAGTCAGAGTATGATAACGTAACCGATTTTAACAAAACTAATTTCAGGGAACGTCTATAAAGACTAACAAAGGTTTAAGTATATGATTACTAGCTGAATCCCAAATTGTTGATGCATAATTTGTATGGGATTCAATATAAGCGTGAAAAAATATTTTACGTGAATGGCAGTCTAGGAAATGCTTTATCTTGGACAGCTGGTATATCTTTTTCGAAACTGTTTTGCATAAAGACCGTAATGTTCAGACCATGACAGATTGTTGTCTATAACTACTCCTAAGACTTTATGACAGACTGTTTCTTCGAGAGAGAGAGGAGAGAGAGAGAGAGAGGAGAGAGAGAGAGAGAGAGAGAGAGATAGAGAGTGCGTGTGTGTGTGTGTGTGTGTGTGTGTGTGTGTGTGTGTGTGTGTGTGTGTGTGTGTGCGAGCGCGCGCGCGCGCGTGTGTGTGTGTAGTTTTGTTTTGTTGTTGTTTTTGTTGTACTTTGTTCCTTGTTGTTTTTTTACACACTCGACCACCAATGTATTACCACTTAGGTAAGCGAGCACAGGAGCAGGGAACTCAACGTGCTCAACATCTTAGGGGAGAGAATCGCTCAGCGAAGGTGATCAGCCAAGCCATCATCAATCTCCTCCGGGCGCGTTTTGTTGTTGTTGTTGTTGTCTTTGTTGTTCTCCTTCTCCAATGTCCAGAATTCTTCCTTGCTTTCAGAGTCGTGTGTCAAATATCCTCATTTGTGATTGAGTCCTCTTCACCGAAATCACGCAACCAGAACGGTCTCAATGCTTATGATAAACAATATGTGTGGTGAATCGCTGGAGTGAGAATGAATTCCCTTGGTCTGCATGTTGCTTTACTGCGAACTCGCCTGGGTGTGACCACAAAATTGCGAGACGAAGGGAAAGAGCTAGCGAAAGAACAACCATTCTTTATCTTGCATTCGAACCAGACATTCGTCTAGTGTGACCAGGGTTTAAGAGTGCAAGGCATCGTATTAACGTGCTCTGGTCGGTCTATTCAGTAGTGACGCTTCCATCTCTCCTTCTTGTGAGAAAAAAACAGAATAACATGAATAACAGAACAATATAGGGGAGAATCCGTTTAAGTCTTATCAGATTGCTGTCCGGATGTCACGCGCGGAATACATGACCGGACGTGACTAGGATTAGAAAGAGTTACTCCTATGCTAACTATTAATTTAAAGCTTTGGCTCCGAAGGGACAGAAACTGGTGGTGATGATGATGATGATGGTGGTGGTGGTGGTGGTGGTGTAGTTCTTCAGCAGAAATATGAACAATGGCGTACATCAACGATGTAAAAGCATCAACATGAAACAAGAGGGATTCAGCTGTTTTGTGCCTGTTCAATAGCCATTTTCGTTTTAAAGGCAATGTGTATCAATGTAAACACTAACACATAGGAACAGTATAAAAGTAAAGAATAGCACATTATGAACATACAAAAGTAAACAATAGCACATACGAATAGCACATTGACTTGACTTGACTTGGTCCCTTAGACGTCGGTCCGTAGGGGCACCCCTGAAGCAGTGACAACCATCCTTCTCCATTCCTCTCTGTTCTCCGCCCTCCGCAATGTGTCTCTCAGCCGCAGGCCTGTCCATTCCGTGATGTTATCCTCCATCTTTTCCTTTGTCGACCTCTTCGCCTTTGTCCTGGTACTGTGCCCTGCATGATTGTCTTGGCAAGGCCTGTTGATCGTGTGATGTGTCCATACCATTTCAGTTTGCGTCTTTTTACTGAGGTTAGGAGATCGACATATGGACCAATTTCATTCACGATGCGCTTTTTAACTTCCACATTGCTGATGTGATCTCTGTATGAGATGCCAAGGAGTCGTCTGAAGCACCTCATTTCCATTGTTTGGATCTTTTTCTCAAGGTCTGATTTCAACGTCCATGACTCACAAGCATATAAGAATATCGCCATGACTAAGGATCGCATCAGTCTAATCTTTGAGCTGATGGAGATGTTTTTATTTCTCCAAAGAGGCGTTAGCTTAGATAGCGTAGCTGTGGTCTGAGCGACTCTTGAGATGATTTCAGGTCTTGATCCTTCATCTGAGATTGTTGCCCCCAAGTACTTAAATGTGTTGACTGGTTCAAGCTTTTTGCTGTTGATGGTTATGTCTTGGGTAAAGCCGATTGGGTTGTTAGTCATGACCTTTGTCTTTTCCGCACTTATTTCCATGCCATAATCAGCAGAGGTGTTGTTGAGTCTGTTGATCAGGTGCACTAGCTCTTGTTCGTTTCCAGCTAGTCCATCTATGTCGTCGGCAAAACGGAGGTTGGTGATGATTCTCCCTCCAATGGTTACAGTTCCTTCATGGTCTTCTAGCGCATCGGTCATAATTCTCTCAAGGAAGACATGAAAAGTGTGGGGAGAGTAGACAGCCCTGTCGCACCCCAACGGTAGTTCGGAACCACTCGCCTATGTTGTTACCGAAGAAAACGGCGCTGGTGGCTTTATTGTAGAGGCTTTCAATAGTTCCAATGAGGTTGGCATTGATGTTGGAGAGTTTCATTGTTGCCCATAATGCTTCATGCCACACTCGGTCGAAGGCCTTCTTGAAGTCTATGAATACGTGGTACAGATGTTGTTGGTTTTGGTTGTACTTCTCACACAGTATTCTTAGGTTGAATATTTGTTCTATGGTACTTCGTCCTGGCCTGAACCCCGCCTGTTCTTCAGCGATGATCTTTTCTGCTTGTGGGTTCAGTCTATTTAGGATTACTTTCAGCATAACTTTGCTTGGGTGGCTGATGAGGCTAATCGTGCGATAATTTTGGCATTGCTGTAGGTTGCCTTTCTTTGGTAGCGTGATGATAAGTGACTGCGTCCAGGGAGTAGGCCATTCCCCGGTTTCCCAGATTCTGTTGCATATTGCAAGTAACATGTCCACCATTGGATCACCTCCTGCCTTAATCAATTCTGCCGGTATGTTGTCAAACACGGGCGATTTTCCTGCTTTCATTGATGATAAGGCTCTAATGATTTCATCACGTGTTATATTATCCTTGCTGTTATTTGTTGGTTCCGGTGCGACAAGGATTGATGAATTTCCCTCAGCGTTGTGCGAGTAAAGCTCAGAACAGTATTCTGTCCATCGTTGTAGTATCTTTTCATCATCGTTGAGACATTTACCGTTTTTGTCATGGATCGTTGTTATCTTGGCTTGTTTCTTTCCCGTTAGGTCCTTGACAATTTTATAGGCTGCTTTGCTGTTGTTGTTTTTCAAATTATTGAACATATGAACATATAAAAGTAAACAATAGCACATAGGAACATATAAAAGTAAACAATAGCACATAGGAACATATAAAAGTAAACAATAGCACATAGGAACAGTATTAAAGTAAACAATAGCACATAGGAACATATAAAAGTAAACAATAGCACATAGGAACAGTATAAAAGTTAACAATAGCACACATGAACAGTATAAATGTAAACAATAGCACACAATTATGAACAGTATAAAAGCAGCAAGGCGAAAAAAGAACTGTTCGGTAATTCTGCGCCATTTTATTATACAATTTGTTCTGTGGGCAATGTATTATTCGTGGTTCTTAAGAGAATCCGCATAAAGTTATCTCTTTTATATTCAAATTGACGCCCACCGAGCGCGCGCGCGTGCACACACACACACACACACACACACACACACACACACACACACCACACACACACACACACATTCAGAGAGAGAGAGAGAGAGAGAGAGAGAGAGGGAGAAGAGATGAGGAGAGAGAGAGAGAGAGAGAGAGGAGAAACGAAGAAACGGATTTTTTAATGAGGGGAGAGAAAAGGAGAAGGCATAAGTTGGCTTTTTGACACCCAGCCCACAGAAAAAGCAAATTATGTAAATAATAAAAGATACACATAAACAGACTTAAGCAACTGAACGAGAAAATGTTGCACACGCATGCAGCGTGCGATTCATACATTGAGAGAGAGAGAGAGAGAGAGAGAGGAGAGAGAGAGAGGAGAGGAGAGAGAGAGAGAGAGGAGAGAGAGGACAGACAGACAGACAGACAGACAGAGAGAGAGAGAGAGAGAGAAAGAGAGAGAGAGAGACAGACAGACAGACAGACAGACAGACAGAGGAGAGAGAGAGAGGAGGAGGAGAGAGAGAGAGAGAGAGAGAGAGAGAGAGAGAGAAAGAGAGAGAGAGAGAGAGACTTGCAGAGGAACGAGAACGTTATCAAACGAGTTGGGGGTTGCTGCATAACAGATGATGTAATGTCTGTGCCTTGGGTGTGTTTTTTTTTTTTTTTTTTGTCTTGTTTTTGTTGTTGTTCCTTTTTCTCTCTTTGATCCACCTCCCACCCCCCCACCCCACCCCCACCCCCACCCCACCCCGCACTACCGCCACGCCCCCCCCCCCCCCCCCCCGCCCCTTCCCCCCTCCTCCCCCTCCTCCTCCTCTTGTTGCTCGCTATGTTGCAGAGAGCCTTCGGCGCGTCAGACAGGCGACACGGAGTGTATAGTGGCTTTCGGGAGTGTCGGGGGAGGGGAAAGCGACTCGCCGATGCTGCAAGGCATTTGCCAGGCGTGGGTGGGCGTTGAATGCATTGTCGGTGTCCACCCGCGCTGCAACAGATACTGGCTGATTTGGAGCGACGGTTCCCTGTCCTCCGCCGCTTCTGCTTTACGTCACTTTGTAACCTGGAACACACACATAACGTAAACTCACTCACTCTCTCCTTCTCCCCGTCCCTGTCTGCTTCTCTCTCTGTGTTACACACACACACACACACACACACACACACATACACACACACACACACGCAAGCATGGACACACACACACACACACACACACACACACACACACACACCACACACACACACACACACACGCAAGCATGGACACACACACACACACACACACACACACACACACACACACACACGCAAGCATGGACACACACACACACACACACACACACACACACACACTGTCACGGTCAAAAATAAACACAACCAAAGTCTTGGTCCGTCGCCAGCTAGGTTGTTTGGACATAAGCTCTAACTCAAATTTTTCTGGCCCCAGGCAGACGCCCATGTGTTGGGTCCAGCCAATTAAGCATAGCGGAGAGGCTCCACGGAGACGGTCTGTCCAGCCAGAAGGACTAAGTAGCTGCCCGACGCCTCGATGTCTGGTCAAACGAGTCTCGACGCCCGATCAGCCCTCATCCGGCCAATTTGGCACAGCGAGAGGCTAATCCTAATCTTCCACGGAGACAGCATCGGCCCCGTAGACAGTCGGAGTGGGCTGACCAACGTCTCGATAGGTCTGGGCCAGACTGATCTAGCCAATTTACGACCCATGCCCACAATTAGGTCGACGTCGCCGGAAAGGGAGAGGGAGAAGGTAGTGTGGTGGTGGGGGTGAAATCAAGCTAATCAAAGAGGGAGAAGGTAGTGTGTGGTGGGGGTGAAATCAAGCTAATCAATTAAATGACCAATTGACCACCACAGAGAGTAAGGCGTGTAGGCGTGACTGTCATGATTTGAATATCCAATGGAATTAGAGGGAGATAACTTGGGGTACGAGGCGTAAAAATACTGACCAATGGTACTCACCCTTGGACACGTAGGTAGGGGATAAAGTAATGCGTGAGTGACAGATGAGGGGAACGAACAGAGAGACAGAGAGAGAGAGGTTCTGAGTGTAAGCTCTGCAGAGAAGAGGGGCAGGGAGAGAGATGAGGAGAGAGGAGAGAACCAATTGTAGCATTTAGCACGATAGATAGTCTGCAGAGGAGGGACTAAAGAGAGATGTGGAGAGAGAGAGTTGCTAACTAATGAAGAGAAAAAGAAGGAAAGAAAAGGAAAAGAAAAGCAACCATGTCCATTTGATAGAGCAGACTAGAAGAGAGAGAGAGAGTGCAATGCGTTAATGCAGGAAGAAAGAAAGGAGAACAGATCGATGTTGATAGTCACTGTTCCATCTGAACCGGGGTTCGACCTCATACCTGGCAGCGTCACTTCGTCAAGCAGAACCACAGACCAACGCCAGTGCCAGCAGTCTAACCTGACCAGTGCCAGCAGACCAACAAACCAGTGCCAGCAGTTGCATCGTGCTTGTGAAAGTGACAGTGAAAAGAAAAAAAAAGACAAGAAAAGACAGTGATTCGTGAATAGTTAAGATCACCTGGCCAGGGAAAGTAGAAATCTGTTTTATACCGGGGGTTAGTTAATGATGATTTAGATAAATGATTTTGTGAAGTTCAAGGGAAGAGAGAAAGTTTTATTTGTTTGATTCCATATGCATTGATGTTTCTTTCTATGATCATGTGTAGTAAAGTTATAGACTTTACTAGTGGTTTGATGTGACGAATGCATGATATATGAATGAGATTGTAAGCAAGCTGTGAGTGTGTTTGGGCTGTGCGCTAGTCCTTCCTCCCTGACATAACCCCGAGGTTGACACACACACAAACACACACACACACACATAACACACACACACACACACACACACACACACACACACACACCACACACACGCACACACACACACGCACATGCGCACACACATACACACACGCATATATCACAGATACGAAATCAAGCGCGCGCGCGCACACAACACACACACACACACACACAAGAGAGAGAGAGAAGAGAGAGAGAGAGAGGGGAGAGAGAGAGAGAGAAAATGACGCTCACTTATAAAAATGGTTCCGCGACTGAGCAGTTATTGTCGTCAGCAAAATGAGCGGCGTGGAGGTATCGCCACTGGCGTGGGGGTATCGCCAATGGCGTGGCACGAAGATGAGATCCCCCCAAATCGAGCTAATTTCCTTATATAGAAAAGGACAGATCTACAGGAATCGCAATGTTCAACACCTCTTGTACATATGAGAAAATTTCGTAAAACCAGCACTAAATCTTACCTTTACACTGTTACATTGGCCTTTTCTTTTCTTTTTCTTTCTTTTTTCCCCCCTCTTTTTGGCTGTCCCATCTCCTGTGCCACCTCAGTGGCATTGTATTCACGCCGCTCATCTCGAGCTCCCGTCCACAGCCACCGCCCGGCGCGCTGCAGCCCCGGCGGCACCGGTAATATCACTGTAAGTCGTCAACAGGTAACCCACACGGAGGAGACACTGCACTGCTGCCAAGACACTTCGGTGGTGTTCAGTGGTGCCTGTTCTGATCCAACATACGCAGGACACCACCTACTAAGTTCTCTACTGACGACGACAATAACTGCTTAGTCGCGGAGCCGACGTGAGTGAGCTCTCCCACCGAGGGCGACACCATTGTCTGTCCAACGACAGCCCCCATGAACTTGCCGATACCGGTGACCCCGACAGAATCTAACCAAGGCCACAGACGTGGAGAGGACATCGAAACTGAGGTCACCATGAGAGCAGGGCGTGAAGAGCCACAGAATTTGAGACTTTTTTTTAAAAATGCTGATCAATGAGATCGCTGGTCGCTGAGGATGATGAAGATGATGCTACGGATTTCCATTCTGGCCTGAGACTATATGACAGGGATGTTCTCTACGCTTACTTTCATTATATATCCCACGTCAGCCTAGGCCCGAGAGATACAGACACCTGCAATGTTGGTCAGGAAATTTGAGCAACACTCTCAGAGACGTATTCAATTAGTGGATGAAACTCGACTGTATTGTGCAGTTAGTTCAGCCTTAGCAAACCACTCTGGGTAGGAGCCGGTTGG
>JAFLJL010014158.1:0-16646 GCA_018398815.1 Conus ventricosus | reverse complement strand
GTTACTAAAGAAAACAACACTGTTAACATTCTCTAGCTGAATGTAAACTACACTGTTAATCATTCCCTCTAGCTGAATGAAAAACTACACTGTTAACATTCGTCTAAGCGGTCTTTTTTCAAACTCAGCCTAAAAGAGACTGAGGTTCAAAAATAAAAATCTACGACGAATTTTACTACTTTGAGGAATATTACTATGTGTGTGAAGTCACGTGACTCGCTGAATTTTGTAAACTTTTTTTTGATTGGTAGAAAGAGCCTTCAGAATTCACCAGTTGACCTGATTCTCAGATACGAGTTTATACGTTAATGGTAAAGATGCCTTTTGTCGTCCCGTGGAAAAGGAGGGTGTGGAAAGAGGTCTACTCCATTCGCTTCAAGTGAGGAATCAAGTGAGCCCTGAACTTTAGCCCAATGGCTGGGCATCTCCAGTTACAAAGCGTGATGATTTCTGGACGTGGTCGTACATATTTCCACGCGCACTGGTTTGACCTCTGATACCTGACCCGAGGAAAGGTCAGCTACCAAGTTACTGCTAACATGCAGCTCAG
Source organism: Conus ventricosus (assembly GCA_018398815.1). NCBI lineage: Eukaryota > Metazoa > Mollusca > Gastropoda > Neogastropoda > Conidae > Conus > Conus ventricosus. Next base: position 16,096 of record JAFLJL010014158.1, on the reverse strand, counting down.
CGATGGAAGCCGTGACCAACTGGTCAAAAGGTGGACCAACAGGTGGTGTTTTTTTTTCTTTTTTTTTCTTCTTTTTTTTTCTTTCTTTTTTTTTTTTTGCTGTGGGTTTCATGTTCTGTCGTGAGAAAGTTTATACACACAGAGGCACAGAGCAGGGAACTCAAACGTGCTCAACATCTCAGGGGAGAGAATCGCTCAGCGAAGGTGATCAGCCAAGTCATCATCAATCTCCTCCGGGCGCGTTTTGTTGTTGTTGTTGTTGTCTTTGTTGTTCTCCTTCTCCAATGTCCAGAATTCTTCCTTGCTTTCAGAGTCTGTGTCAAATATCCTCATTTGTGATTGAGTCCTCTTCACCGAAATAACGCAACCCCCAACTGGATGCAGTACTCTTCAGTCATTACTCCCCTTCATGAAGCCTAATAATTCTGTTTGAACTCGCTGTGAAAAAGCAAAAAAAAAGACTGCAAGAAGCGCACATCTACCAGACAAGACGCACGCCACTCTGACCAGCAGATTGACCATATCAGGCTTCGAGCTCAAGTCCTCGCCGCTGCGGTTGAGTAAGGACATTTGTAGGCACATCTATCTGCCTAGGACCTCACGATACAACTCTCGATTTCTGGTAAGAAGAATCATGGATTTCCCGTCGTGTCCGACGGATGAGTGAGCAGGCAGGTCATCTGCTGATGTGGGTCCTCCTGTGGGAATGAAGACTAGTTCCTGAGGCAGAGCCCTAAAAGCAATAGCATAAGCGGCTGAAAAGAGTTCCAGCTGGATCCGGCCGACGGAGGAACAAAAGGACACTTTAAAAGGTTGACAACAACACATTCCCCAGCTGACAACAGGTGCCCCCAGAACGTAGCAGCAGAACGGTAGCCAGGAGTCATGACCTGGTTGCGGAAGGCCGCCTAAAGCCTGTATCACACCGAGCCACTTTCTCGCTCAAGTGGGGTCATTTTAGAGAGAGAGTGAGAGAGAGAGAGAGAGAGAGAGAGAGAGAGAGAGAGAGAGAGAGAAAGAGACAGTGCGTGTGTGTGTGTGTGTGTGTGTGTGTGTGTGTGTGTGTGTGTGTGTGTGTGTGTGTGTGTGCGAGCGCGCGCAGCGCGCGCGCGTGTGTGTGTAGTTGTTGTTTTGTTGTTGTTTTTGTTGTACTTTGTTCCTTGTTGTTTTTTTACACACTCGACCACCAATGTATTACCACTTAGGTAAGCGAGCACAGGAGCAGGGAACTCAACGTGCTCACATCTTAGGGGAGAGAATCGCTCAGCGAAGGTGATCAGCCAAGCCATCATCAATCTCCTCCGGGCGCGTTTTGTTGTTGTTGTTGTTGTCTTTGTTGTTCTCCTTCTCCAATGTCCAGAATTCTTCCTTGCTTTCAGAGTCTGTGTCAAATATCCTCATTTGTGACTGAGTCCTCTTCACCGAAATAATGCAACCAGAACGGTCTCAATGGTTATGATAAACAATATGTGTGGTGAATCGCTGGAGTGAGGAATGAATTCCCTTGGTCTGCATGTTGCTTTACTGCGAACTCGCCTGGGTGTGACCACAAAATTGCGAGACGAAGGGAAAGAGCTAGCGAAAGAACAAACATTCTTTATCTTGCATTCGAACCAGACATTCGTCTAGTGTGACCAGGGTTTAAGAGTGCAAGGCATCGTATTAACGTGCTCTGGTCGGTCTATTCAGTAGTGACGCTTCCATCTCTCCTTCTTGTGAGTAAAAACAGAATAACATGAATAACAGAACAATATAGGGGAGAATCCGTTAAGTCTTATCAGATTGCTGTCCGGATGTCACGCGCGGAATACATGACCGAACGTGATTAAGATTAGAAGAGTTACTCCTATGCTAACTATTAAAGCTTTGGCTCCGAAGGGACAGAAACTGGTGGTGATGATGATGGTGGTAGTGGTGGTGGTGGTGGTGGTGGTGGTGGTGGTGATGTTCTTCAGCAGAAATATGAACAATGGCATACATCAACGATGTAAAAAACATCAACATGAACAAGAGGGATTCAGCTGTTTTGTGCCTGTTCAATAGCCATTTTCGTTTTAAAGGCAATGTGTATCAAAGTAAACACTAACACATATGAACAGTATAAAAGTAAAGAATAGCACATTATGAACATACAAAAGTAAACAATAGCACATGCGAATAGCACATTATGAACATATAAAAGTAAACAATAGCACATAGGAACATATAAAAGTAAACAATAGCACATAGGAACATATAAAAGTAAACAATAGCACATAGGAACAGTATTAAAGTAAACAATAGCACATAGGAACATATAAAAGTAAACAATACACATAGGAACAGTATAAAAGTTAACAATAGCACACATGAACAGTATAAATGTAAACAATAGCACACAATTATGAACAGTATAAAAGCAGCAAGGCGAAAAAAAGAACTGTTGGGTAATTCTGCGCCATTTTATTATACAATTTGTTCTGTGGGCAATGTATTATTCGTGGTTCTTAAAGAGAATCCGCATAAAGTTATCTCTTTTATATTCAAATTGACGCCCACACGAGCGCGCGCGCGTGCACACACACACACACACACACACACACACACACACACACACACACACACACACACACACACACACACACACACATTCAGAGAGAGAGAGAGAGAGAGAGAGAGAGAGAGAGAGAGAGAGAGAGAAACGAAGAAACGGATTTTTTAATGAGGGGGGAGAAAAGGAGAAGGCATAAGTTGGCTTTTTGACACCCAGCCCACAGAAAAGCAAATTATGTAAATAATAAAAGATACACATAAACAGACTTAAGCAACTGAACGAGAAAATGTTGCACACGCATGCAGCGTGCGATTCATACATTGAGAGAGAGAGAGAGAGGAGAGAGAGAGAGAGAGACAGACAGACAGACAGACAGACAGAGAGAGAGAGAGAGAGAAAGAGAGAGAGAGAGACAGACAGACAGACAGACAGACAGACAGAGAGAGAGAGAGAGAGAGAGAGAGAGAGAGAGAGAGAGAGAGAGAGAGAGAGAGACTTGCAGAGGAACGAGAACGTTATCAAACGAGTTGGGGGTTGCTGCATAACAGATGATGTAATGTCTGTGCCTTGGGTGTGTTTTTTTTGTTTTGTCTTGGTTTTGTTGTTGTTCCTTTTTCTCTCTTTGATCCACCTCCCACCCCCCCAACCCCCACCCCCCACCCCCACCCCCACCCCCGCACTACCGCACGCCCCCCCCCCGCCCCTTCCCCCCTCCCCTCCCCCTCCTCCTCCTCTTGTTGCTCGCTATGTTGCAGAGAGCCTTCGGCGCGTCAGACAGGCGACACGGAGTGTATAGTGGCTTTCGGGAGTGTCGGGGGAGGAAAGCGACTCGCCGATGCTGCAAGGCATTTGCCAGGCGTGGGTGGGCGTTGAATGCATTGTCGGTGTCCACCCACGCTGCAACAGATACTGGCTGATTTGGAGCGACGGTTCCTGTCCTCCGCCGCTTCTGCTTTACGTCACTTTGTAACCTGGAACACACACATAACGTAAACTCACTCACTTCTCCTTCTCCCCGTCCCTGTCTGCTTCTCTCTCTGTGTTACACACACACACACACACACACACACACACACACACACACACACACACACACACACACACACACACACACACACACACGCAAGCATGGACACACACACACACACACACACACACACACACACACACACACACACACACACACACACACACAAGCATGGACACACACACACACACACACACACACACACACACACACACACACGCAAGCATGGACACACACACACACACACACACACACACACACACTGTCACGGTCAAAAATAAACACAACCAAAGTCTTGGTCCGTCGCCAGCTAGGTTGTTTGGAAAATAAGCTCTAACTCAAATATTCTGGGCGCCAGGCAGACGGCCCCATGTGTCGGGTCCAGCCAATTAAGCATAGCGGAGAGGCTCCACGGAGACGGTCTGTCCAGCCAGACGGACTAAGTAGCTGACCGACGCCTCGATGTCTGTTCAAACGAGTCTCGACGCCCGATCAGACTCATCCGGCCAATTTGAGCACAGCGAGAGGCTAATCCTAATCTTCCACGGAGACAGCATCGGCCCCGTAGACAGTCGGAGTGGCTGACCAACGTCTCAATAGGTCTGGGCCAGACTGATCTAGCCAATTTACGACCCGTGCCCACAATTAGGTCGACGTCGCCGGAAAGGGAGAGGGAGAAGGTAGTGTGTGGTGGGGGTGAAATCAAGCTAAATCAATTAAATGACCAATTGACCACCACAGAGAGTAAGGCGTGTAGGCGTTACTGTCATGATTTGAATATCCAATGGAATTAGAGGGAGATAACTTCGGGTACGAGGCGGTAAAAATACTGACCATTGGTACTCACCCTTGGACACGTAGGTAGGGGATAAAGTAATGCGTGAGTGAGAGATGAGGGGGAACGAACAGAGAGACAGAGAGAGAGAGGTTCTGAGTGTAAGCTCTGCAGGAGAGAGGGGCTGGGAGAGAGATGAGGAGAGAGGAGAGAACCAAGTTGTAGCATTTAGCACGATAGATAGTCTGCAAGAGAGGGACTAAAGAGAGATGTGGAGAGAGAGAGTTGCTAACTAATGAAGAAAAAAGAAGGAAAAGAAAAGGAAAAGAAAAGCAACCATGTCCATTTGATAGAGCCAGACTAGAAGAGAGAGAGAGAGTGCAATGCGTTAATGCAGGAAGAAAGAAAGGAGAACAGATCGATGTTGATAGTCACTGTTCCATCTGAACCGGGGGGTTCGACCTCATACCTGGCAGCGTCACTTCGTCAAGCAGAACCACAGACCAACGCCAGTGCCAGCAGTCTAACCTGACCAGTGCCAGCAGACCAACACCAGTGCCAGCAGTTGCATCGTGCTTGTAAAGTGACAGTGAAAAGAAAAAAAAAGAAAAGAAAAGACAGTGATTCGTGAATAGTTAAGATCACCTGGCCAGGTAAAGTAGAAATCTGTTTATACCCGGTTAGTTAATGATGATTTAGATAAATGATTTTGTGAAGTTCAAGGGAAGAGAGAATGTTTTATTTTGTTTGATTCCATATGCATTTGATGTTTCTTTCTATGATCATGTGTAGTAAAGTTATAGACTTTACTAGTGGTTTGATGTGACGAATGAAATGATATATGAATGAGATTGTAAGCAAGCTGTGAGTGTGTTTGGGCTGTGCGCTAGTCCTTCCTCCACTGACATACCCGAGGTTGACAATTTATTGGCGAGCCTGCCAGGATATTTGGCCCATTTATTATAATTGTTCAACTTCTCAGAGAGGAAGCTGGGTGGGATTAAAGTATTGTAATCCTAAGACAAGGTAGTGTCTTACTGTATGTTCCCAAGATAGTTAAATACTAGGCTTGGCATTGCTTCCAAGATAGTTAATACTAGGCTTGGCATTTCAGCCCCAGAGTACTTATTTCGCACAGATTGCCTATAATTCGCTCTCATAGTTGGTCAGGCGCTGGGCGTCTTATAAAAACTAACTACGTTGTCCCAAGCTAATATTATCATTCATCGGATTGTGCTATTACGTCACTCGTGTCGGTAACCACCAGTTTGGCTGTCGTAGTAATAAAATTTTGTTCAAAAAAAAAAAAAAAAAAAAAAAAAAAGAAGAAGATATAATGGCGGAAGAAAAGAACACCCCTATTGAACAACTCGTGAGCATCGCTCGTGATTTAGGCTACTCGGGAGAAGAGTTGCGAGCATTCGTTGAAAACCAGCAAAAGATGGAAAGGGATGAGCGAGCGGAAGACGCCGTGTTGCAGTAGAAATAGCATTAGCAGAGCAGGAAAAGGGGTTTTAAAGCTAGCGAAACGCAGGAAACAGAAAGATTAAGGATTCAGGCTAATCAGGCTAGCGAAACGCAGGAAACAGAAAGACAAAAGGGAAGCGCAGGAAACAGAAAGATTAAGGATTTAATTAGAGTTAGAGCGAGTGAAAATACAAAGGGAGACCACCGAGGATGGGAGTTCAGTTTCCAGTGACTCTGTGCGCAGTTACGCCCCCCGACCAAAGTTGCCAAAATTCTCTGAAGGAACCGATTCGATTGATGCATACATCAGTCGTTTCGAAACGTTTGCGATCAGTCAGGGTTGGCCTTCAGAAGAGTGGGCAGTCATTTTGTCAGCGCTATTGACTGTTAAGGCATTACAGATTTTCACTGCGTTTACCGGCAGAACAACAATCTGATTTTGGTGCCGTGAAGGAGTCGTTGATGAAGGGATTTGACCTCACAAAGGAAGGTTTCAGAAAGAAATTTCGTTCAGCTAGATTACAAGCAGGGGAAACGTACACTCAGTTTGGTGCACGTTTAGATCACTATTTTGAGAAATGGTTAGAGTTGAGTGGTACGAAGAAGGAGTTCGCTGAATTGAAAGAGCTGGTTATGAAGGAAACAGATTTTGTCAGGTTGCGGCCCTGAGTTAACCATACATTTGAAAGAGAGACAGCCAGAGACAGCAGGGGAGTTGTTGAAGTTCGCAGAGGTGTATAGAGAGGCACGTCTGGGCACTAAGGTGCAGGAGAAACAGGTGCTAGGCACAGGTGAGAAGAGTGCAAGGAGACTAGGGGAGTTTTCTGCACAGTCTGCAAACCCAGTGGTGGGGCAGAAAGGAGGAAAAAAGGGACAATAGGTGTTTCATTTGTCACAAGAAGGGACATGTGGCGAGGGATTGTCGCATGAGGTTCCAGAAGGCAGCAGCCTTGCAAGAGGTGGATAAGGGTCGTCAAGGGAGACGACCTGCAGTGGAACCAAAAGGGGTCCAATCTGAAGAGGGTGGAGTGCAGCCTATGGCTAGCATTGGACAGCAGTCAGTGTCAGGGATGGAGGGCACTAGGCTGAGTGGTTCGTTACCAGTGGAAGAAGGGTGGATTGGCCAGCAGAGGGTGAAAGTGTTACGGGACACTGGTTGTTCGTGTGGTGTGGTAAGAACAACGCTGGTCGAGAAAGGGGATTTGACAGGGCAAACCCAGACCTGTACTCTAATCGATGGCACTGTGAGGGAGTTTCCAGTTGCCAGATAGAAGTACGTACCCCTTACTTCTCAGGCGAGTTGTCTGCGTTGGTGATGGAGAAACCCCTTCATGATTTGATCATTGGAAATATTCCAGGTGCAAGGGATCCAGGGGATCCTGGAGTTGTTGACTGCTACAGGAGCAGCAGTTCAAACAAGGAGCAAGAAGGAGGAAAAGGTGATAAACCGTTAGTCGTTCCAGCAAGGAAGTCGGGCATAGATGTGTCGCCTGATGAGTTTAGGGCAGCGCAGGAAACAAGACCCTTCGCTCGTGAAGTCTTGGGAGTTGGCAAGAGGTGGAGAGAAACAGGTGCTTAAAGGAGGTGAGACAGAATTTCTTGTGAAAGGCGGGCTGTTGTACCGAGTGTTCACCAAGGGGAAGACAGGCAAGGGGACAACTCAGTTAGAGGTACCAGCAGGTTATCGTGACACTGTCATATCAGTGGGTCACGAGTCGCTCATGGCGGGTCATCTCGGCATCAGCAAAACAGCTGACCGAATCTTTGATGATTTTCATTGGCCAGGGGCAATGGCAGACATAAAGCGGTTCTGCATGTCATGTGATGTGTGTCAAGGTCAGCCACAAGAGGGGTGAAGAGGAAGGCGCCTCTAAAACATCCCCCTTTAATTGACACAACCATTCAGGAGGGTGGCTGTTGATCTGATTGGCCCAATCTCGCCCTGTTCCAAAGGTGGGCACAGGTATGAGACATGTAAGGTTGCAAAGGAAAGTTTGCAGAAGGCTAGGGTCGTTCAGAAGAAGCAATATGACAGGAAGGTGAGGAAGCAATCCCTCAAGGTGGGAGATCAAGTCCTGTTACTGCTTCCCACGGGTCACAACAAGCTGCTGATGCATTGGAAGGGACCATTCACCATCACTGAAAAGGTCGATCGGGATTACCGAATTGATGTGAATGGGAAACTATAACTTTTCCATGCGAATTTTCTCCGCAAATATATTCAGCGTGAGACTCAGCACATAGGCGCAGCAGCAATCATTGATGAGGTGAAAGAGACCCAGCAGAAGAAGGGGAGATTTTGTTGCCTGAGTTTCCAGGAGAAGAGTCATACAGGGATGTGTCACTGTATGAAGGGCTAGACAGTAGGAGTTCCTAGGTTTTGTTGTCGGAGGCGACACAAAGCAGCCAGAAAGGGGAAAGGTGGAGAAGATGATGAATTCAGAGAGACCAAAGACCAAAACAGAAGTCAGGGGTCTGCTAGGTTTTATTGGTTTTCTACCGGGGGTTTGTACCAAATTTCGCAGCAATCACGAGTCCTCTCAGTGATTTGGTCAAGGCAGGGAAACTGGCAGTGGTCGAGTGGTCAGACGCTGCAGAGCAAGCACTGCAGACGGTGCTGGAAAGACTAGGTTACCTGTCCCATCTTGAAGCTACCTGATATGTCTAAAACCATTTCTGTTGCGTACAGATGTATCAGGTGGTGGGATAGGTGCGGTATTGTTGCAAGAGCATGAAGGGGTCGAGTTCCCTGTGAGGTATGCTAGCAGGAAGTTGATAAAGTGTGAAGAAGGGTACACAACTGTAGAGAAGGAGTGTTTAGCTGTTGTGTGGGCCGTGCAGAAGTTCCACAAATACTTGTATGGGAAAGAGTTCGTGATAGAGACAGATCATCAACCACTCAAATTCCTGCAGGAGGCACAGCTGAAAAACAGCAGGGTTCTGCGTTGGGCAATGGCACTGCAGCCCTACAGGTATCGAGTGCAGTACATTCCAGATCGACAGAATGTCGGAGCTGACTAGTTAAGCCGTGTAGTCTAGCAAGCTGCAAACTCAGAGGAAGTCAGTCATATCCGGGGTGCTTTGTTGATAATATGTGTTGATTACAGTTATGTTGATTGGATATGGGTTCATTCCCAGTTGGCTATGGTTCATATTTTTTGTGTGAGACTTGTTCATATTTTCTTTGTGAGACTTTTTCATGTGAATGTAGTTATGCTTGGAGCATACAGTCGCTTGTGTAGTGATGCATTATTTGCAATAAGTGAGGATGGAGATTCCTCAGTGAAGTGTCATGGATCGTGATCATACTATATTGTGCTTTTCATAGGAATTGTGAAGAGAAGATGTGGCAAATCCGCAGGTAGGGGGAATTGCATAAGTGCGCACAGAGGTTGTTATAAAATGAGTTGAAATAACGCAAGAGCGCACGTCAATGATAACTCATTGGAGTGGTATTCACTAATGATATATTTTATAATTTATAAACCGTTGGTTGTAAAGTATTTTTCAAACTTTGCACGTGTAGCTGTGTGTCAGCAAATTCGGTTGTTGTCCTTTTTGTACCGTTGTTTTGAAACAATGCGGTGCATAGTCTTTTGCAAGGGGAAATTGTCACGGTCAAAAATAAACACAACCAAAGTCTTGGTCCGTCGCCAGCTAGGTTGTTTGGACATAAGCTCTAACTCAAATTTCTGGGCGCCAGGCAGACGGCCCCATGTGTCGGGTCCAGCCAATTAAGCATAGCGGAGAGGCTCCACGGAGACGGTCTGTCCAGCCAGACGGACTAAGTAGCTGACCGACGCCTCGATGTCTGGTCAAACGAGTCTCGACGCCCGGATCAGACTCATCCGGCCAATTTGAGCACAGCGAGAGGCTAATCCTAATCTTCCACGGGGACAGCATCGGCCCCGTAGACAGTCGGAGTGGCTGACCAACGTCTCGATAGGTCTGGGCCAGACTGATCTAGCCAATTTATGACCCGTGCCCACAATTAGGTCGACGTCGCCGGAAAGGGAGAGGGAGAAGGTAGTGTGTGGTGGGGGTGAAATCAAGCCAATCAATTAAATGACCAATTGACCACCACAGAGAGTAAGGCGTGTAGGCGTGACTGTCATGATTTGAATATCCAATGGAATTAGAGGGAGATAACTTCGGGTACGAGGCGGTAAAAATACTGACCAATGGTACTCAAACCCCTTTGGGCACATAGGTAGGGGATAAAGTAATGCGTGAGTGAGAGATGAGGGGGAACGAACAGAGAGAGAGAGGGTTCTGAGTGTAAGCTCTGCAGGAGAGAGGGGCTGGGAGAGAGATGAGGAGAGAGGAGAGAACCAAGTTGTAGCATTTAGCACCATAGATAGTCTGCAGAGGAGGGACTAAAGGAGAGATGTGGAGAGAGAGAGTTGCTAACTAATGAAGAGAAAAAGAAGGAAAAGAAAAGGAAAAGAAAAGCAACCATGTCCATTTGATAGAGCAGACTAGAAGAGAGAGAAGAGAGAGAGAGTGCAATGCGTTAATGCAGGAAGAAAGAAAGGAGAACAGATCGATGTTGATAGTCACTGTTCCATCTGAACCGGGGGTTCGACCTCATACCTGGCAGCGTCACTTCGTCAAGCAGAACCACAGACCAACGCCAGTGCACAGTCTAACCTGACCAGTGCCAGCAGACCAACACCAGTGCCAGCAGTTGCATCGTGCTTGTGAAAGTGACAGTGAAAAGAAAAAAAAAGAAAAGAAAAGACAGTGATTCATGAATAGTAAGATCACCTGGCCAGGTAAAGTAGAAATCTGTTTATACCCGGTTAGTTAATGATGATTTAGATAAATGATTTTGTGAAGTTCAAGGGAAGAGAGAATGTTTTATTTTGTTTGATTCCATTATGCATTGATGTTTCTTTCTATGATCATGTGTAGTAAAGTTATAGACTTTACTAGTGGTTTGATGTGACGAATGCATGATATATGAATGAGATTGTAAGCAAGCTGTGAGTGTGTTTGGGCTGTGCGCTAGTCCTTCCTCCACTGACATACCCCGAGGTTGACACACACACACAACACACACACACACACACACACACACACAACACACACACACACACACACACACACACACACACACACACCACACACACACACAAAACAAAACACACACACACACACACACGCACACACACACACACGCACATGCGCACACACATACACACACGCATATATGCACAGATACGAAATCAAGCGCCGCGGGGCACAACACACACACACACACACACAGAGAGAGAGAGAGAGAGAGAGAGAGAGAGATGACGCTCACTTATAAACTGGTTCCGCGACTGAGCAGTTATTGTCGTCAGTAAAATCGCCACTGGCGTGGAGGTATCGCCACTGGCGTGGAGGTATCGCCACTGGCGTGGAGGTATCGCCACTGGCGTGGAGGTATCGCCACTGGCGTGGCACGAAGATGAGATCCCCCCAAATCGAGCTAATTTCCTTATATAGAAAAGGACAGATCTACAGGAATCGCAATGTTCAACACCTCTTGTACATATGAGAAATTTCGTAAAACCAGCACTAAATCTTACCTTTACACTGTTACATTGGCCTTTTCTTTTCTTTTTCTTTCTTTTTTCCCCCCTCTTTTTGGCTGTCCCATCTCCTGTGCCACCTCAGTGGCATTGTATTCACGCCGCTCATCTCGAGCTCCCGTCCACAGCCACCGCCCGGCGCGCTGCAGCCCCGGCGGCACCGGTAATATCACTATAAGTCGTCAACAGGTAACCCACCGGAGGAGACACTGCATTGCTGCCAAGACACTTCGGTGGTGTTCAGTGGTGCCTGTTCTAATCTAACATACGCAGGACACCACCTACTAAGTTCTCTACTGACGACGACAATAACTGCTTAGTCGCGGAGCCGACGTGAGTGAGCTCTCCCACCGGAGGGCGACACCATTGTCTGTCCAACGACAGCCCCCATGAACTTGCCGATACCGTTGACCCGACAGAATCTAACCAAGGCCACAGACGTGGAGAGGACATCGAAACTGGGGTCACCATGAGAGCAGGGCGTGAAGAGCCACAGAATTTGAGACTTTTTTTTTTAAATGCTGATCAATGAGATCGCTGGTCGCTGAGGATGATGAAGATGATGCTACGGATTTCCATTCTGGTCTGAGACTATATGACAGGGATGTTCTCTACGCTTACTTTCATTATATATCCCAGCGTCAGCCAGGCCCGAGAGATACAGACACCTGCAATGTTGGTCAGGAAATTTGAGCAACACTCTCAGAGACGTATTCAATTAGTGGACAATCCCAGTTAGTTCAGCCTATAGCAAACTCATCTCTGGGTAGGAGCCGGTTGGGGCAGAAAAATACCACATGACTGATGGGAATCGAACCCATGACCTCCCAGGGAGGTCAGCGACGCTAACCACTTCGTCATGGCGGCTGGTCTGTCAGACGCACTTTTAATACATTTAAAGATTTTACCTGTCATCCAGTTGCAGTGGAGTATAGGCCAAAGCAAATTTCCGGAAACAGAAGCCCTTCGGAGTCAATGAAAGCTACATACAGCTTCAGATTCCAAAAGAACTCTATTTTGAATTATTGCTAGAAGTGTGAACATTTAGTCATGACAGGAATAGAATTCCTTAAAAAGCAGCTTTGTGTTCAACTGTGATATTCTTTTGCTGATTCCACTCTTGCACCCTATAATTTGTTATGGGACTATGCAGTTTACTGCTTACATCACACAAGATATACCTTTATAATTTCTGGATCGTTATCGAACTCTTTCTTAAAGTATGGCACTGTAATGAATTGTGTCTTTTGTCTAGGAAATCTGCCAAGAAAATCAAGAACATTTCACTCATGCTATACAATTTTACAGTAATCATTTTCTAGTTTCTCATTGCTTATAACATCTCCTTCTTTAATTAGGGCGATCAAAAGTGTGTTTCATTCTCAATGCCTATAATTTCTACTTCCATCGTCTTTGAGCAGTTGTTCTGTAAAGTGTTATGCCAGTAATCGACAGTTACTTCTGTAAATGTATGAAATTTCTTCGTCGATAGTTTTACGTGTAAGAACACAAATAGAAGTACTAGTCCACCAGAACAATAGAAGTACTAGTCCACCAGAACAATAGAAGTACTAGTCCACCAGAACAATAGAAGTACTAGTCCACCAGAACAATAGAAGTACTAGTCCACCAGAACAATAGAAGTACTAGTCCACCAGAACAATAGAAGTACTAGTCCACCAGAACAATAGAAGTACTAGTCCACCAGAACAATAGAAGTACTAGTCCACCAGAACAATAGAAGTACTAGTCCACCAGAACAATAGAAGTACTAGTCACCAGAACAATAGAAGTACTAGTCCACCAGAACAATAGAAGTACTAGTCCACCAGAACAATAGAAGTACTAGTCCACCAGAACAATAGAAGTACTAGTCCACCAAACCAAAGCAACAAACAAGTAACGGGACTTTCGTAACTCGTGCGTTCTACTTGCTGACCCAGCAGTAACTGTACTTTTGTTTTGTTAGCGGTCCAGGTATTCTGCTTTCGATCTCATGCTTCTTATCGCCTGTAGTTATCTCACCCTAAAACCATTTTTCCGCTCGTTTTTGCTAAGATTCACACTGATCGTTCGTTCATGAAGTTTACTGTATTTCCTCATAATGTATAATCACATTCTTTCCTTTTTTCTTTCCTGCAGTTTCTTGTACTGCTCTCGAACCCTACAAATGTTGCTGTCTGTAATGTCCCAAAGAAACGGCGGCGAGTACCTGAGATCTTTTATTTCCGCAGACTAGGAAAAAAAAAAAAAAAAAAAAAAAAACAACCACGTTCCACCAGACCACGTGATTGCTTTTACAAGAGCTCACCCGCCTGACAGGAAAAGTCTAGACACGCTTTGTTTATTTTTCACCGTAACATCCTGTAACAGCATTCCGGGTCCTTGGGCAAGTTTTCAACGCACCGCCATCTTTCTTTTTAAATCCGGCCTCCCCTGCCCAATTCAAGGTCGACCAGCAGCAAGTTCAGCTCTCGCCCGATGAAGCCGTCATCCACAACCCCCACACACACACCCTCCCGTCCCTTCCTCCCTCCCTCCTGTCTGTAATGTACATCTATCCCCCGCACGAACGCCATAATAAACCACGGCAGCGAGAAGAGGATGAAGTGGGTGGGCTCGTTTCGCATTCCGAGCCGTCACTTCGCTGCTTCTTGACGGCGGCCTGGTCTGTGTTGCCCTTTGCCGAGCAGAGAGAGAGAGAGAGAGAGAGAGAGAGATATAAGGTAAGAGAGGAGAGAGAGAGAGAGAGAGAGAGAGAGAATCAGGTAATTAAAGAGAGAGAAGAATCAGGAAGAGATAGAGAGAATAAAGGTAAGAGAGAGAGAGTAAATCAGGTAAGAGAGAGAGAGAGAGAAGCAGAGAGAGGAGAGACAAATCAGGTAAGAGAAAGAGAATAGGTAAGAGAGAAGAGAGAGAGAGAATACAAGGTAAGAGAGAGAGAGAGAGAGAGAGAATACAAGGTAAGAGAGAGAGAGAGAGAGAATCAGGTTGGAGAGAGAGAGAGAGAATACAGGTAAGAGAGAGAGAGAGAGAAATCAGGTAAGAGAGAATCAGGTAAGTAAGAGAGAGAGAGAGAGAGAGAGAGAGAGAGAGAGAGAGAGAGAGAGAGAGAAAACAGGTAAGAGAGAGAAAGAGAGAGCGAGAGAGAGAGAGTGCCGTGTGCAAAAAGCGCGGGAAAGCGGGGGTGGGCGCTGTAACCGTTTTGGGTCATGCTTCCGGCGCCGCCGTTCTAATGTTTCCCGTCTGTTTGAAAGAGAGAGAGAGAGAGAGAGAGAGAAAAAAAAAGGGGTGGTGGATGGGTGGATAGGGTGTGAGGACGGCAGTCTGTAAGGGTCTCGACCACAAAAAAGAAGAAAGTAAAAGAAAAGAAAGGTGGGCGAGGGTGGGAAAAGGTGAAAAAAAGAAAAAAAAATCTTCAGGTGGGGGGGAAAAAGGGTGGGGGGATACGGGGGACGGGAGGGGAGGACAGGGATGGGGGGGGGGGGGGGGTAAGGAAGGGAAGAGCGCTTGAAGGAAATTTGTCAGCCACTCACTTATGGAAGGAAGGCACACTGGGTGCGCACTCTGTAGAGTGTGTGGTGGATGGGGCGTGTCGTGGGTGTGGATGGGTGAGAAAAGGAAGGGTAGGATGAGAGGGGGGAGGACGGGGGGAGGAGGGTGGCGGGAATGAGAGTGGAGGTGTGGAAAGGGAAGAGGGGGAGGGGTGGCCGGAGGTATGGAGAGACTGGCTGGGGAGAGGGGGGGGATGAGCCAGGAGGTGGTGGTGGTGGTGGTGGGGGGGGGGGGGGGGGGGGGGGGGGGAAGGAGGGGGGCTGCAAACCTGGAGAATCCTTTTGACTGAGTCAGCTGGGCGTCGTTCAAAAAGGGAACTAGATCTACCCCTTCGGTTTCCAGACCAAACCAGCCCACCAAACAAAAACAGCAGTTTGTGTGTGTGTGTGTGTGTGTGTGTGTGTGTGTGTGTGTGTGTGTGGGTGTGTGTGTGTGTGCGCGCGCGCGCGTTTGTGTGTGTGTGTGTGTGTGTGTGTGTGTGGTGTGTGTGTGTGTGTGTTGTGTGTGTGTGCGCGCGCGTGTTTGTGTGTGTGTGTGTGTGTGTGTGTGTGTGTGTGTGTGTGTGTGTGTGGCGTGCGTGCGTGCGTATGTGTGTGTGTGTGTGTGTGTGTGTGTTCTCTGTTTTTTGATCCTATCGTCAGTGCCGGATGAGGTGTCGTGACCTGAATCCTCTTAACTGTCGTTGAGAGGTGAACAAGCGCTTTTGCCTCTCGCCAAAACTGTTGTGGGTTTTTTAAATCCAGGGAACATCCAGTCAGTCAGTTCTGGGGAAACGTTTGAAAGGGTTGCTCAGTGTGGGGGAGTTCAACTCACTGACAGTGTTGTTTGAAAGGGTTGCTCAGTGTGGGGGAGGGGGGGGGAGTTCAGGGTTGCTCAGTGTGGGGGAGTTCAGCTCACTGACAGTGTTGTTTGAAAGGGTTGCTCAGTGTGGGGGAGTTCAGCTCACTGACAGTGTTGTTTGAAAGGGTTGCTCAGTGTGGGCGTCAGGTGCTCATGGGGGGGTTTTTGCTCAGTGTGGGGGAGTTCTGAGTCTCACTGACAGTGTGTTTGAAGGGTTGAAAGGGGTGGGTCTCAGTGTGGGCGGGGGGGCAGCAGGGTGATTGCTCAGTGTGGGGAGTAGTGGTCAGCTCACGACAGTGTTGTTGAAACAGGGGAGTTCG